>PVKU01004849.1:0-59856 GCA_004027475.1 Anoura caudifer | reverse complement strand
CAAACAACCGAACAAAAAACGAGGAAGAAACAAAAATTCAAAAAAATGAGGAGAGGCTTAGGAACCTCCAGGACATCTTTAAACGTCCCAACATCCGAATTATAGGGGTACCAGAAGGGGAAGAGGAAGAGCAACCAGTGGAAAACTTATTTGAACAAATAATAAAGGAGAACTTCCCCAATCTGGCAAAGGAAATAGACTTCCAGGAAGTCCAGGAAGCTCAGAGAGTCCCAAAGAAGTTGGACCCGAGGAGGAACACACCAAGGCACATCAGAATTACATTAGCCAAGATTAAAATGAAGGAGAGAATTCTAGAAGCAGCAAGGGATAAGGGCACAGTCACCTACAAAGGAGTTCCCATCAGACTGTCAGCGGATTTCTCAAAAGAGACCTTACAGGCAAGAAGGGGCTGGAAAGAGGTATTCCAAGTCATGAAAATCAAAGACCTACATCCAAGATTGCTCTATCCAGGGAAGCTGTCATTTAGAATGGAAGGGAAGATAAAGTGCTTCTCAGATAAGGTCAAGTTAAAGGAGTTCATCATCACCAAGCCCTTATTATATGAAATGTTAAAGGGACTTATCTAAGAAAAGGAAGATAAAAATATGAACAGTAAAAAGACAGCAAACTCATAGGTATTATCAACCAGACCTAAAACAAAAGCCAACTAAGCAAACCACTACAACAGGAACAGAACCACAGAAATGGAGATCACATGGGGGGTTATGAACAGGGGGGTGGGAGGGGGAGAGAGAGAAAAAAGGTACAGAGAATAAGTAGCATAGATGGTAGGCAGAAAATAGACAGGGGGAGGGTAGGAATAGAATGGGAAATGTAGAAGCCGAAGAACTTATATGTATGACACTTGGACATGACCTAAAGGGGGGGAATGTGGGTGGGAGGGGGTGTGCAGGGTGGAGGGTAATGAAGGGGGGAAAATGGGACAACTGTAATAGCATAATGAATAAAATATAATTTTAAAAAAGCAGCATAGTAGATATTTAAAACAAAACAAAACAACACAATGGTGGCTTCTGGTCAGGATGGCAGCACAGGTAAATGTGGTATTTGAAATTCTCCCACAACCACATCAAAATTACAACTAAATTACACAACAACCATCACTCAGAACTGCCTGAAATCTACCTGAATGGAAGTCCTACAACTAGGGATTTAAAGCTACCTCAAGACTGATGGAAGGGATAGAGATGCTGAACGGGCTAGTCCCATGCCCATGTGTGGGGGATAAAAATCAGGAGGGATATCTCTGCTGTAGAGGTCCCCCTGAGGAGCAAGGGGATCTCAGCATGACACCAGGTTGCCCAGCCCAGGTTTCCAGTGTCAAGAAAAGAAGTCCCAATAACTTTGAGCTGTAAAAATCAGCATGGATTGTGACTGATTCAGATGGAGGGCTTCTGGAGTTTCAGGTGGTTCCTCTTAAAGGGCCCATGAACAGACTTAGACTCACTCCAAGTTCCAGCACTGGGGCAGCAGCTCAAAAGGCACCTGGGACACACACAGAAGAACTGTCTAGCATCAGGGTGAAAGCTGGTGGGGGGGCGGGGGGGCAGCTTTATGCAAGACAAAAGTGCTGAGCATAAAGTTCCCTTTCTGAGACCCCTCACCCAACACAAGAGGTGGCAGGTGGGCACCATATCTGAGTTTCCCATCAACCTGACTCACATTGTTTGCCCCACCCTGGTGATTCCCTGAGACTCCACCCCATCCAACTTGCAAGCCCAAGTTGTTTCCCGTGGCTTTTACATAATGAATGGGTTGTCTTGGCTCATGCTTCAGACTTTCCTAAAATTCTCATGTAAGCAGCATCTGGCATTGGCATTCCCCATACCTTTCCCTAAGCTGTCCCAAACCCAGCACTAGCAGCAGCTGGCCTTGATTCGCAGGTTGACCTCCCCTAGGCACCTCTAAGCCCAACACAAGTAGCAGGTATCTACAGATCACTTTGTAGCTCATGCTGGTGGCCCTGGGTTGAACAGAGGCAGTAGCTGACCTTGGTCTGCATCTCCTGGGAGGCCCTAGAGCCAGCATATGCAGTGAATAGCTTCAGACCATATCTAAGCACCACCCAACCACCTCCACAAGCAACAAACTCAAGTGGAGGTGGGGGTGCTCAGCAGGCACCAGAGCCCTGCCAAAGTAAGTCCTGCTCTGTGGGGTAAGCCATAGCTACATAACTGATCCACCACAGTGGTCATTGGTTGCAACCAGTCCTTGCAGCCAATCAACCTGGAGGTAAATCCCTCCCACTGAGGTCCCAACAACAACCAAGGCTCAACTACAGCAGGAAGGTGCACACAGCCCACATGGGGGCCACATTTGGAATGCCCAATTCAGGTGATGGGGGGCCAGAGACTGTGCCACTGGACCCTGCAGAACCCCTACTACATAAGGCCACTCTACCAAGCCCAAGAGACATAGTAGCTCAACCTAATACACAATCACAGGGAGGCTGCCAAAATGAGGAGACAAAGAAACATGGCCCAAATGAAAAAACAACAAAACTACAGAAAAAGAACTAAACAAAATGGAAACAAGCAATCTACTAGACACATAGTTCCAAACACTGGTTACATGGATACTCAATGAACTTAGTGAGAACTACACTAAGAGCTAGGAAGCATAAAAAAGGACATAGAAACCATTCAGAACCAGTCAGAAATGAAGAATACACTAACTGAAATGAATAATTTACAGGGAATCAACAGTAGAGTAGATGAAGTTGAGAATTCAGTGATTTGGAATATAAGGAAGTAAAAAATACCCAATAAGAACAGCAAAAAGGAAAAAGAATTAAAAAAAAAATGAGGATAGAGAAAGGTGCCTCTGGACAACTCCAAGTGTAGCACAACATTCTCATGACGGAAGTGCTGGAAGCAGAAGAGGTGGAGCAAGAAATTGAAAACCTATTTGAAAAAATTATGACAGCAAACTTTCCTAACCTGGTGAAGGAAATAGATATACAAGTCAAGGAAGCACAAGGAGTCACAAACAAGATAAACCAAAAGAGGCCCACACCAAGACACATCATAATTAAAATGCCAAAGGTTAAAGACAAAGAATCTTAAAAGCAGCAAGAGAAAAGCAGTTAGTTATCGACAAAGGAGCTCCCATAAGATTGTCAGCTGATTTATCAACAAACTTTGCAGGCCACAAGAGACTAGTGAGAAATATTCAAAATTATGAAAAGCAGGGACCTACAACCAAGATTACTCTACCCAGCAAAGCTATCATTTAGAATCAAAGGACAGATAGACAAGGAAAACTAAAGGAGTTCATCCCCACCAAACCAATATTACATGAAATGTTAAAAGGTCTTCTTTAAGAAAAAGAAGGAAAAAACATAAAGAATATGAACAATAAAATGGCAAAAAAATATGTACCTATCAATAATTGAACCTAAAAAACAAAATGAACAAGCAGAACAGAGACAGACTCATAGACACAGAGAACATTTTGACAGTCGCCAGGTGGAAAGGGGTTGGCGGATGAGTGAAAATGGTGAAGGGACTTAGAAATACAAATTGGTTGTTACAAAATATTCATGGGGATGTAAAGTACAGTATACAGAACACAGTCAAACCTCAGTTCTTGAACGTCTTGGTTCTCGAACAATTTGGTTCTCAACCAAGTTGTTCATGACAAAAATGTCTTGGTTGTCTAACAAAACTTTGAGTCTCAATTCTCTACCCAACCACCTTTCATCTGATATATTTATGATGTTATATATCTCTCAGGCAAAAAACAAAGATTTGGTTTTTGAACAAATCGCTTCTCAGTTTTCTGGAATGAATTAAATTCAAGAACCGAGGTTCCACTGTATAGTCAATAATATTCTAATAACTATGTATGGTGTCAGATGGGTATGAGATTTATTGGGATGATCTCTTAATAAGTTATATAATGTCTAATTACTGGGGTATACACCTGAAACTAATATAATATTGTATGTGTACTGTAATTGAAAAATAATTTTTAAAATGGTGAATGTGTAATAAGATGGGGGCAGATCAGTAGGATCTTGTTGATAGTCATTAAGAATTTGGCCCTGGCTGGTATAGCTCAGTGGATTGAACACGGGCTGCGAACCAAAGGGTCACCAGTTCAACTCCCAGTCAGGGCACATGCCTGGGTTGTAGGCCAGCACCCCAGTGGGGGCCATGTGGGAGGCAACCACACATTGATGTTTCTATCTCTCTTTCTCCCTCCCTTCCCCCTCTCTAAAAATAAATAAATAAAATCTTTTAAAAAAAAGAATTTGGACTTATCTCAATGACCCTATAAAAGAGTTTCAGACTCAACAATAAGAAAATGAACAACCTGATTTTAAAAATGAAAGAAGACCTTAACAATTATACAGATGGCAAATAAGCATATCAAAAGATGTTCTCATCATGTCATCAGGTAAATGCAAATTAAAACAATGAGATTGTTTTACACACCTACAAGAATGGCCAAACTCCAAAACACTGACAGCTCCAAAGGCTGGCAAGGATGTGGAGCAACAGGAACTCTCATTCATTACTGATGGAATGCAAAGTGGTAGTCACTTTAGAAGAGAGTTTGGCAATTTCTTACAAAACTACACATGCTTTTACCATACCACTTAGCACTCATGTTCCTGGGTGTATTTACCCAAATGGGTTGAAAACTTATGTCTATGCAAAAACATGCAGGCAGATGTTTATAGCAGCTTTATTCATAATTGACAAAAGATGGATGCAACCAAGATGTCTTTCAGGAGTGGATATCAGCAGCAAACTATCCAGACAATAGAATACTATTTAGCACTTAAAAAAACTATCACACCATGAAAAGACATGGGGGAATTTAAATGCATATTACTAAGTGAAAGGCCAATCAACTTGAAAAGGCTATATACTGTATGATTCCAACTACATGACATTCTGAAAAAGGCAAAATGGGAGCCAATAAAAAGAACAGTGGTTGCTAGGGGTTAGGGAGAGGGAAGGATGAACAGGTAGAGCACAGAGGATATTTAGAGCAATGAAACTGCTCTGTATGCTGCTATAATTATGGATACATACCATTACACATTCACCCAAACCCACAGAAAGTACAAGGGAACCCTAATGTAAACTATGGATTTGGAGTGACAACGATGTGTCAGTGTAGGCTCATCAGTTGGAACAAATGTACCACTCTGGCATGGGGTGTTGCTAGTGGGGAGTGGGGGGAGGGAATGGTACAGGGGGTACAAGAACTCTGTACTTTCTGCTTAGTTTTGCTCTAAACCTAAAACTGCTCTAAAAAATAAGGCCTTATTTTTAAGTTTTAGGATGAAAATTCATGATCAAATTCAAATTTTTAATAGATCACCACTCTGGCTACACCGATTCACATGGATGGAGATAAAGACCAAATATAGGTGCAGAAGAACAGTTACCTGTGGCTGTGCAAGTGAGAGATGGTGCTAGCTTGGTCTCAGGTGGTGTCAAAATAGAAAGTGAAAACATGCTGCCTTAGAGGGAGAAATAAGATACGGACATGTGTCCCTGGATAAATCAGTACACTGCTTACCCTTAGCTCCTCACACACTAAAAGAGAGAGGGAGGAGGTACATGGGGGTTGGCCAAGGGTCTTCATGATTTAGGGAAAATCTGTCACTGAATTGCATGTGAGGTAAACAAAATTAACTGAGGACTTAAGACAGACATCTTTTCTTTAAGGGCAGCCCTGTACTAAAGAAGAGCAAAATCAGCCAGATTACAGTTTTTATGAGAGAAGTTTTAAAAATAATTTCCTAGATACTCTTTAAATATAATGATCCACTACCTTAGTAATAATCCTAGTTGCAATTATAGTAATTAATAAATATGAAGATGTAATCAAATATGTAAAATGGACATTTCTAGAGACCAATAAATATTGTATAGTGTTATTTTATTTTATGTTGGGTTTTTCTTCTGTTTATATTTGCAACTTTGAGTCTTACCTGGTAATCTCTACGTAATTTAACAAAGTTTTATAAGCTTTGAGTAGATATTCATTTATAATGTTCATTATACATTATATATTAAGATGTTCTTAATGTTCATAATACACTAATAATTCTTTTTTATTGTTACTATCTCCTTTCTGTTTCTGTTTTCACTGAGTGAACAGAAGTAAAAGATGAGAGAAATTTGAGACAAACAGTATCTCCTACGGTCTTGGTTCCCTATCCTATTTCCTAATCTCCCAGACAAGAGCTTCTAAAAATATTAACATAAAAGCCTATTAAAGACTATGGCACCCCCCCCCCGCAAAAAAAAGCTAGATAATTAGAGCTAAAGGCTTACTGGTCACCCAGGTCTTGACAGAGTATGTTTGAGTTTAATAAAAGCACATTTGCAGAACTAACATGCTATAATAAGATTTAATGTGTAAACTGGAATACTTTGTTAGAACTAGTTAATATTTGCCTAAAGCACACACAGAAAAAAAACTCACTATGTGAGACAATATTTTTCATTACTAAAGAAAAATCTTTCTCATAACTGAGAGGATAGTGCATAATTATAATAAACAAATCCATGCATTATTTTAATGTTTCATACTTTATGCAGAATTGAATATGTGTGATTTATAAAAAGTTATTACAGCTACAAACAACACAGGCCAGTACCTGATGTAATGACTGGCTATCCCACGATATATGTGTCTAATTCCAATGTTATTTTCTGTCTCAGTATTTCAGTAATTACATGCAGTTTCCATAATCAAACTATCACTTGAATGCTATTAAAGAATATCATATTTGCTCACACTAGGCTTATATCATTTACCAAGGTGATTGATTCTGACTTTGAGGAAGATTGCCAACCATTTATATGACTATTAAGAACTCATATTTGACTTATAAATCTGAATTTCATCTTTTGCACTCTGAGGAAAAAGATTAACAATTTTATCCACATCAAGATGCTTGTTTTGAAGGATTGATTCCATCTCTTTGAATAGTTGTTTTTCCAGTTTCTTCATGTTGCCCAACATTGTTTTGGCTTTTTCCTGAACAATTAAAAATGAAAATAAATAAACACGAACAAACACACAAGTCCAACCAAATTCCAAACAACCTCTACAGACAAGGTTTGTTCATTCTGTTTTCAACTTCCGATTTGGTTCCCCTCCTCCTATTCCTTAGATATATAAGGAATAAAATTCTTTTGGAAAAAAATCATTGCTCTGGATTGAGTTAATGTATTAACACCAAATTATTAGTTATATTTAGTAGAAAGATATGAATAATTATATAGGATTAGTCTATAAGCAAAAAAAGTAAAAGAAAAAGGGCAGCTGAAAATCTGATATTAATTATGTGTGGAAATGCTGCTGAAAATTGAGGCTGAGATATTTTTGTGAATATGGATCTTCTATATTTAAAAACCATATTATCAAAATAAACAAAGGAAATAGAACAGTAATGTTCAAGGGAAGGAGCAACTAAAAGATAAGAAAGTTAATAGAAATTAAACATAATTTTTAAAATTTGAACCATTGAGGCAGACCTCCACAAAACAAAGATACTTTACCTTAACATGGACTTCAATATGAAATTGTATGCATTTCTTTTTCTGAAGAAATTGCATTTCATGTCCATGGAGAAAAAAATACATTTTGCCTATAAATGGTATTGGAATAATTGTTCACCTCTTTGGAAAACAAAGTTAGAATCCCTACTTCATAGCATACACCAAAATAAATTCCAGATGAATTAAAGAACTAAATTTTTTTTCAAACATATATACACATACTGGCAGAAAATACAAAAGCTATGGTGATCTTGAGGTCAGGCAGGCCTTCTGAAGCATGATATCAAGAGGCTTTAAAGGAATACATACTAACAAGTTTAATTGACTAAATTAAAAATTTTTGTCTGACAAAAAAGTCAAACAACAAAGTGACATTAAAAATTTGAAATATAACAAAGACTAGTCACACAGTTTGCCTCTTTGAGGCAAAAGACAAAAACAACTAATAATCCATTAAAAAATTGGCTAAGGAAAAGAATAGGCAAATCTTAGGAGGAAATAACAATGGCCAATAAACAAATGAGAAAATTTTCAACCTCCTTACTAATCAGGAAATGTAAATTAAAACTGCAAGTAGGACTGACTGTCCCTACAACACAAAAGTAGTTATTTGCCAAACCAGGACTAGAACCCAGCTTTCTGTCACTTCTACCCTCAAATTCTATTGTCCTTCTACTACTTTATGTTGTCAATCAATATTTCATGCCTGTTAAAGAAAGCCTAAAAGAGTAACAGTTTTTAAATTTTTATTTCAGGATACTTAGAAAAACGCCAATCAGCAATTTCATTCAATAAACATTTCATAAGTCTACAAAACTCACCTCCAGAAGCAGTACTGAGGGAGAAAGGAAGCTGACAACTCCAGAGAGCTATCATAAGCAAAGTGCACAGTGGGGTGGCCCCTCAGCCAGGAGTGAGGGAAAATCCCTCCAAAGCAGATGCTCCAGAAACATATCACTGAGGAACTGGAGCAAAGGCTAGAAAAACCAGAGAGCTCATCTGTTTCATAGCACTGTGCTGAGTATGGAGGACAAACCAAGCCCAGGGAGTGGATGACACCCCTCTGGCCCAATAGATTGGGTCCTTGTCAGCATGTAGTGGACTCTTGAAACAAAACACCTGCCACTCACTCCATGCCACCAGGCTCCAGAAAATGTTTACACTGTTGATTGGGAGTGAAAACAAACTGAACCCAGATAAAACAAGAATTCATAGCAAATAGGAGGTATGGAGAGAGCTCTCCACTTTAAGCATAAGCAAGAATGAGGTGGGGGAGGCATGTCAACTATGCAAACATACTGAAGACAAAAGTAAATGTACAACTGCCCACAGGAAAAAGCATGTAATTCATTCACTGTAGATAGAATGTAAAAGCACATGAAGTAAAAGAAATTATAGGCAATAAAATTGAGAAGTTGATGAAGTAAAAGGAACTATAGGCAATAAAAATGAGAAGTTGGTAGAAACAGGTGAGAAAATGTGTGAAATGGCCAATCTTTTCCTTTATTACAAGGAATCAGGAGCTGGTTCTGTTAAAAGCCTTTAGGCAGCCCTTCCATTTCCTTCTAATCTATTTTTTTTATCTCTGGGGAAGTGGGAGAAGAGGGCAGAAGAGGTGTGGATAGTATAAAATTATTTGTCTATCCATCTATCTATCTGCCCCCTCCAAAATACATCTCCTTATTTCTGGAGATAAGATTCTGGGTGATATGTTAATCTTCTATATTGCTTACATTTTTAAATGATAAGCACTTATACTTTTTTAAAACTCCAACTCATTATTATTATTTTAAGATGAAGTCTTAAAGCACTTTCAATGAAATTACGCCGAGGCTGCATGCTTAAGCATTATGTAAGAGACCAGGTCAACTGCCCTCCAGCAGCTTTGTAATTTTTGGTGTGAGATATATATTAAGCAAGCTACTTAAGCTCTCCAAGTCTCAGATTCCTTATCGGTAAAATGGAGGTGATGGTGGTACCTATCTCATAAAGAGGTTGTGAAGGTTAAATGAAATATTCCATATAATAGTACCAAGGTGCTTCGTGTATAATAAATGCTTAGTAACAAGTAGCTACTGATATTATGTTTAATATAGTACATCCCTCTAGAAGCTTCACAACATATTCTTAACCATTTTTTAACTAAAAATAAGAAGTAATAGAGCTCTACCATAGTCTAAGCATCTAAACTATTTTTAAACCTATTTGTATATGGAAGGAAAGAAAACTAAAATTCAAAACATGGGTTGATTCACATTTTAAACTATTCTAATGATAAAACATAGGATGTAATCTAATCATACCTCTTTATTATCTATTACTTTCAATGCCTGTTGATGTTCTTGGTAAAGTGGGTGTCTTCTGTCAGGCTTAATCTTAAAATGTGGCTTCTTTTTAACTGGATCTTCAAATTCAGCTGTTGGTGAACTGGTGTCCAATAGTTGTGAAATATTTGGCACAAATATGAAAGGCTTAAAAACAGATCTAGAAGAAAAAAGTCTTTTATTAAACTGTCATGTGGGGATATAAAAATATTCAACATTATTCTAAATCTTGTAAGGCTCCCTCTAGTTAGAAGTTTCTATTAATTTGTTACATACTAATATCTTTCTGTCATACTAGTTATAGACATGCCTGTCTTCCCTGGTACACTGGAATCTCCTTTGGGGCAGGAAACCACGCTTTATTTAGCCTGGTATTTCCACACACCTAACAAAGGCCTGGCATATAAACAGTGTCAAGTAAAATTATAGTTCATCATTTTCTGCTGCAAATGTCATAATTGGAGGGTAGAAACAGTTCTCAATGTTATGGATTGAGGATGAAGATTTTGGATGAAAATCAGCAGCAGTACTAATAAGGGGTTCACAGGGTTCATTCCATTTTCTTGAAAATATCTTTAATAATATGAAAGACTATAACACTGAAAGATAGTGAATATGAGGTCATTTCTGAATGTAATGTGCATTAAGTTTTGTGAGAGATACTAATGACTTAAATCAAGAGAGTCTATACAAATCGTACTAAACTTGAACTATTGATATTTTTAAGTTTTATATGCATGTATTTTCTAGATATGAATGTGTAAGCAACCATCTAAATCTAGCACATTACATAATTCACTTTTTTATAACTCTGATTAATCATCTAATATACTGAAATCTGCATAAGAAAATCTATCTACTTTCTTTTCTTGACAACGTTAAATATACTTAGGAAAAGAGGATGTAGGGATGACTGCATACAAGAAACTATTAACATTTCTGCCAGCAGAAATAAGAATAGTTATGGCAATTATGCATATATGGAAATGGCAGAGTAAAACCTGAACAGAAAATGCATCCTAAATTATTTTTGTATTTCTGTAACAAAAATTTAACCTGACACAATCAACAGACTAAAGACTCAACCCTACCTCCTGACCCCTTGCTGGTTTATAGTATTTTGTGACTTTACCTCTCGGGATCAGGAGTCCCAGTAAAGAAGTGAATGCAGGGAAGGCTGGAATCCTGAGGTAAAATGGAAACCATGCTTGCAGTGGTCAGGAAATCTCCCTGCATGTTAATGCCACTCGGTTTGTCTCGGAGAATTTCCGCCATTGTTTCAAAAGTTATGTTTCCTAGGGAAGTAATTTTTAAAACCATCAAATATGCATCAATTTGCAAGTTAGTATCCTGCAAATATGAACTACTTTCTCTACTGGTAATATATAACATGAGATATTGGTCTAGGCATAAATTAAGAGACTGACTGTAAGCAAACCCTGCATCATAACTGTTAGATTAGACTATTCCACTATTGCATAAAAGTATTTTTAAATATGAAATATATACTCTCAAAACCATTATAGCATGCAAAAAATCTAAGTAACTGCCTAAGTAGAAGGAATCAATAATGAAAAACTACATTCAAGCTCACTGCCCTTAAAAAGAATTTTAAGGTACATTTAGTTAGCAATGAATGGATGATATCATTATTGAGTTTATCCATTTTGGGAACCAATGATTAAAAGAATATTGTCCTTAGTTTCCAATACTATTATTCAAGATGTCCTTTACAAAATAACAAATTATTTTTTCGGTAATAATTTGTGTGCCTGAAATTAATAATCTTATTTAAAAGTCTGAATTGTAGGAATGGAGACATGTGAAAGACATTATTGGTTAATGGAATATGTATGTGCGTAATTATGCAAGACTATAAAATTTTACGTGTCTATTGTGTATGATAGATAAAAAAACAGATGGTATTATATTCTACTTTCTGATTTAATAAGTAAAATTTGATACTTAAGGAGATTTTTCTAAGAAAATTTTTTTAAATCTTTTTTTTTTCTTTAGCCAACATAATAAGTCCATGGTTACTGAGAGCCTCAGAATTCTGTATTTGGAAAGCATTTCTATCAAAAAATTTTGAAAGCCTCTCAAGCCTTCAGTCAGGTCTGCTCCTTGCTACTCATATCCATAGTCAAAGATGTAGAACTACATCATGATAAAATGAATAATCTTAACTCTACACAATTCAGTCCTCCAAAAGTAGCCAAAACTTCTCATATGTCATAATTATCTTCTCTAAAATTTATGACTCTCAATTCCTCCTGAATCAAATTAAAACTCCTTCAGAGGCAAACTTGATACTAAGTGTACCTTAAATGACCTTTTCCTCTCCATTTATTGGCATTCCTTTTCGTTTGTCTATATTGGTCCTAGCTCTGTCATTAGATTATAAAGTCTCTATATACAAGAATGGGATTTTTTCTCTGTTTACTTTTTCATTAATTCAACAATATTTATTGAGTCCCTTTTAATGCCAGAAACTGTTCTAGGCAATGAAGAGAAAAATAAGCAGACAGACAGATACTGATAAAACACAGGCATAGATTTGTAGATTTGTGAATATAAAGAGTGAAGGTCCCCTGATTCAAATTTCAGCTGAGGTAAGCAAAGTTAACAATTCAAAAAGAATCCTTCCTCAAGAGTTTCAGAACAGATTTAAAAGCTTTCCTTTGAATAAATACAAGAAATTCTCATGACCAGAAAAAAAAAATTGGTACCAGAAAATAGCCACTTAAAGCAACATATTTAAAATGAGAACCAAAATTTCACGGTAAATAGTGGAGGCAAGAGATGAAGTCTTTAAAATGAAACAAACATATCACAAAAATGCATTTATATAAGCTTATAGTTGACAAAATTTAGGTCAAATCTTTAATATGTTCATAGAACAAAGAAAGAATCAAGTACATTTTCCTTTTTTTAAGATTCTATTTATTTATTTTTAGAGAGAAGGGAAAGAAGGGAGAAGAGAGGGTGAGAAACATCAATGTGTGGTTGCCTCTCGTGTGCCCCCCACTGGGGACCTGGTCTGTAACCCAGGCATGTGCCCTGAATGGAAATCGAACTGGCATCCCTTTGATTCGCAGGCCAGCGCTCAATCCACTGAGCCATACAAGCCAAGGCTCAAGTATATTTTTCCAACAAAATGGTAAAGGATGCAACTTTACTTAACTATTGTAGCCTGACCATAAAGATAATTTTTGCAAAAATATTGAAGAACTTCATCATGTTTTTCAGGTTCCTGTCGTAATTCTTTAACATTCAAATCATTTTATTTTGAAGCCCTCTGTCATGTTACTGTACTCAGTTTTTTCTTCAGTTCTTAGCAGGTATAACTCTCTGCCCATTTTTTGTCAATAGCTTTGTATTTGACTTAAGTGGTTATCCAAAATTACTTTCCTGGACTTCTAGAATCTTGCCTTTTTCACAAGACTTTTAGTTTGCATTTTATTTTGTGTTGTTGAATAATTATTAACAAACAGAAGTGCAGGCAGTAAAGTAGAAGAAAAATAGTATTAAGTAGGAAAAGATGTTTGAACGAGGACTAATTTTATAAGTAGACAGTTCATTAGTGATCATCTTTATGTTTAGAATTTTTTCTTCCCTAGGCAACCCTTGTACCTTTGGGGCATCAAATTGAAAACTCAGCTAAAACAGACATCGCTCCTTCTATTCATCATAGCTTTCTACAATCTTTGCTTCATCAACCAGCTGATATATGAATAAAATGAGGCCATTTTTTAGAAAGTACATTTTCCCATTTTTCTTATATGGCCTAATTTTATATGTTTGTACAAAGTTGATATTTCTAAAAGTATAATTCTACTAGAAAATTAACATAGGGCCACTGACATAAAATACCTACCTGAAAAACCCAAGAGAATAGGTAGTAAAACTATAAAAGCAATAGGATATCAGTAAAGTGTTTCATTAAGTAAATGAAAACACTCAACAGTTTTCTCAGAGATCAAAAACAAACCAATTAGCAAATTTAATAGAAAAATATCCCATTCACATTACCAGCAAAAGATATATATATTTCTCCAGAGAAAAACTTAAAAGTCAGTGTGGAAATTGGTAGCCTAAGATCCCACCTTAATAAACTAGAAAAAGAGCAAAATAAGCCTAAAGCAAGTAGAAAAAACAAATAATAAAGATAAAACAATAAATCAATGAAACTGAAAGCAATAATAGAATAGAGAAAAAACAATGAAACAAAAAATCTGGTTCTTTGAAGAGATCAATAAAATTGACAAATCTCTAGATAGATTAATAGAAGAACAGAGAAGACACAAATTACATTATCAATATCAGGAATAACACAGGGGTATCAGGACAGACCCTGCTGATATTAAAAACATAGTAAGAAAATACTACAAACAACTCTATACATACACATACATTGGCAATTTAGAGGAAAGGCACCAATTCTTTGAAAAGCACACACTACCAAAACGTATTCAATAGGAAACAAAGAAATACATAACAAAGGAAAGAACAGAACAAAGCCCCAGAAAAAGAACTAAATGAAACAGCAATAACCAACCTATCAGATGCAGAGTTCAGAACACTAATGATCAGGATGCTCAAAGAATTCATTGAGTACAGCAACAACATAAAGGAGGAAATGAAGTTTACACTAAGTGAAATAAAGAAAAATCTACAGAGAACCAACAGTGAAGGGGAGGAAGCTTGGATTCAAATCCACAATTAGGAATATAAGGAAGAAATAAGCATTCAACCAGAGCAGCAAGAAGAAACAATAATTTTAAAAAACAAACAAAAAACGAGGATAATATAAAGAACCTTTGGGGCATCTCCAAATGTACCAACATCTGAATCATAGGGAGGCCAGAAGAAGAAGAGGAAAAGCAAGAAATTGAAAACTTATTAAAAAATAATGAAGCAAAACATCCCTAATTCGGTGACGGAAACACACATACAAGTCCAGGAAGCACAGAGAGTCCCAAACAAATGGGACCCAAAGAGGACTCTCTTTGTCCCAAACAAATGGGACCCAAGACACTTCATAATTAAAATGCCAAAGGTTAAAGATAAAGACAAAGAATCTTAAATGCAGCAAGAGAAAAGCAGAGTTACCTACAAAGGAGTTCCCATAAGACTATCAGCTGGTTTCTCAAAAGAAACTTTGCAGGCAAGAAGGGACTGGCAAAAAGTATTCAAAGTGATGAAAAGCAAAGACCTACAACCGAGATTACTCTACCTAGCAAAGCTATTGTTTAGAATGGAAAGGCAGATAAAGTGCTTTCCCGACAAGGTAAAGCTAAAGGAAGTACATCATCACCAAGCCATTATTACATGAAATGTTAAAGGAACTTATTTAAGAAAAAGAAGAAGATCAAAACTATGAACATTAAAATGACAACAAATTCACAACGATCAACAACTGAATCTAAAAAAACAAACTAAGCAAACAACCAGAACAGGAACAGAATAATAGATGTGGAGATCATTTGGAGGGTTACCATTTGAAGTGGAGAGTGGGGGAAATAGTGCAGGGATTAAAAAGCATAATTTGTAGGTACAGAATAGACAGGGGGAAGTTAAGAATAGTATAGGAAATGGAAAAGCCAAGGAACTTGAATGCATGACCCCTGGACATAAACTAGGGGGGCAGAATGCTAGGGGAGGGAAGGGAGGTACGAGGCAGAGGGAGGGAAGGGGGAAGAATTGAGACAACTCAAATAGTATAATCAATAAAATATATTTAAAAATGAAAATAAAAAATAAATAAAATTCCCAGGAAAGAATTCTGCAGGCCTAGATTGTTTCACTGCGGAGATCTATCAAACGTTTAAGGAATAAAAAAGGAGGGGACAGTTTTTGACTCATTTTATGAAGCAAGTATTACCCTGATACCAAAACCAAACAAAGGCAATACAAACAAAACAAAACTACACAACAACAGACCTATATCTGTCATGAATACAGACATAAAAACCCCAACAGAACATTATTAATAGGACCCAGCAATATATAAAAAATTATATACCAACCAAGCTGGATTTATTCCAAGATTGCAAGGTGAGTTCAATATTAAAGATCAATGTAACCTCACACATTAATAGACTTAAGGAGAAAAAAATCATATTAATTGACAACAACAAAACACTGGACAAACTTCAAAATCTATTAATGATAAAAACTCAGCAAACAAGGAATAGAGGGAAACTTCTTCAACTAAATAAAGCTGATAACATGCATCTACAAAAAGCTACAGCTAACACTATACTTAATAGTAAAAGACTAAATGCTTTCCCCCTAAGACTCAGAACATGGCAAGGATGCCTGGTCTCACCATTCTTAGTATATTACTAGAATTCCTAGCTAGCACAATAAGGCAAGAGAAAACCCCACACAGACTAAAGAGGAAGAACTAAAACTGTCTCTATTTTCAGATGACATGATTGTCTACTTAGAAAATCCCAAGGAATCTGCAAAAAAAAAAAACCAAAACAAAACAAAAAACCTTCTAGAAGTAAGTTAGTTTAGCAAGGTCACAGAATACAAGATCAACATATAAAAAAATAATTAAAACAATTTGAAATTTTGAAAAAAAGTCCTCATTAGGAACAATTTATTTAAGGTTGTAGCAGAGAAATAGAGATGTTGTTACTGCAGACACTGAAATGCAGACAAACTTAAGCAAAGATGTTCACTGCATCATGATTTACAGTGGCAAAAATTAGAAGCAACTAAATGGCAAACAATACCATCTGTTACTTGCCTGTGTCCTCCCCTCCACTAGTCACTATGTTCCAAAAAGCCAAAGACCATATCAAACAAGTCTGCTGCTACGTGGCCCCATGCCTAGCACAGAGTAAGTTCTCACACAAAGATTTCTTTAATGAAAAATAAAAGTCAATATAGAAAACCTAAATAAATAAAACTATAAAAGTCTACTTAAGAGCACAAAGGAAATTTTCAATAAATGAACAACCATATCTTGTTCTTAAACAGAAAGGCAGTATCACTAGATGTCAATTCTCTTCTAAAAATAATCTACAGTTTTAATTCAATTCCAATCAAATTTCAAAAAGATTTGGGGGTGGGGGAAAGAGTTGAAAAAACTTATGGTAAAACTCATCTGGAAAAATGAACATTTCAAGGATTGTCAGGAAAAGTCTGAAAACAAAACAAAACAAAACAAAAACAATAATAGGAGGTATTTGTTTCACCATATTTTTGGTGTGGCTTAGTGGATCAAGTGCCGGCCTGCGAACCAAAGGGTCACTGGTTTGATTCCCAGTCAGGGTACATGACTGGGTTGCAGGCCAGGTCAGGTTCCCAGTAGGGGGCGCATGAGAGGCAACCACACATTGATGTTTCTCTCCTTGTCTTTAGCCCTGCTTTCCCCTCTCTCTAAAAATAAATAAATAAAGTCTTTTAAAAAATGAAGTAAAAAATTTTAAAAAAACAATATTGTACATTCAGTCATATTGTTCTTTGGCTCAACAAGTACTGAGCACTTACTATATACACATATACTGTTCTAAACAAAACTGGAGAAAACACTGTAATCTAATTCATACTTGGGTGTACTTAGGTATTTATATTTGATAAAGTTGGTTGGCATTTCAAATCAGTTGAGAAAAGATAATTCATTTAATAAGTGGTGCTGAGATCACTGGCAAATCATTTGAGGGGTGGGGAAAAAAGCTGGAGTCCTAATTCATACATTATTTTAAAATAATTCCAGATGAACCAATATTTCAATTTACAAAATAAAACTATAAATATGAGATGCTGATACATTTCTGGTACAGTAAAAATGACCTTTCTAAAAGCATCGTATCAGTGCTAGAAACCATATAAGAAAAATTCCACATGGAACAAGGTCAACCATTTTATTATTAGTTTCTATTCATCCCAACTATACTTGTACTTTATCCCTTTTCCTCCTTTCTTCCCCTTGAATTTTTCAAGTATTTATTATTCTATTTCTATGCTTTAGCTTATTATTTATACATTCATTTATTGTTTTATTAATTTCTCTGAGTTTATTACAGTCTGCCTTAAATCAGTTCTTCACCATTTGTCAGTTAACACCAAGATCTTACAATACTTTAATTATGGTCATCTATCTTTTGTGCTATTCTCACACATTTAATTCTACTGTATTCATCTGGGTCTCCTGAAAAGCAGATTACCACCACACAGTATTAAATAACAAAGATTTTATTAGGGAAAGTACCTGTGCAAGAAACTGTGATACAAGTCTGAACCTGGGTTTAGCAGAGAGGGAATGAAGGTTAGGTGGAAACATCCTAGACTGCCATCCATCTAAGGAAAGCTTGGCAAACTATCAGGGATCTTGACCCAAAGTCAGCAACCAGAGGAGCCTCATGCATCCCAGTAATGGCCTGCCTTGGTCTCACTGATACTTTGTCACTAGCCAGGCGCAGCCTTTAGAAAGTGTAATCCCAGTACTACATAAAATCCATGCACATCAGATTTCAAACACTGTAGCTGTGACCATTGGTGAGATAATATTAAACAGTCAATACCCATGTGTTTACTGTTTCTGTTGTTCTTCCTGCACTCTTGCTTACCTTGCTCCTTTCCAAGGTCATTTTTCCTGCCTGACGAATGACCCCTAGTATTTTAGTGCCAACTAGCTAGTGATGAATTCTCTCAGTTGTGTTTCAAATTCATTTTTTGGAGGATATTTTCCCTGGCAATAAAGTTTTAAATTGATAGTTATTTTCTCTCCAACACTTTAGAAGTGTCATTTTACAGTCCCCTGGATTCTTTTACCTTCTGTTGAAAAATTAGCTGTCAGTCACATTTGCTTCATTGAAGATACATTTTTTCCTCTGCTCTTTTGAAGATTTTCTGTTTCTCCCCCTTTAGAAATCTTACTATGATGTACCAGGTATGGTTTCTTTTTATTCATCCTTCTTGGGATTTGTAGAACTTCTTGAAGCTGCAGCTTAATGACTTTTTTTAGTTTGGGGAAATTCTTGGCCACTATCTCTTCAAATACTACTTTTGCCCCTCCACATTCTCTCTCTCCTGCTGGGACTTCAACCTCACAGATGTGAAACCTTTTCACTGAGTCCCATGTGCCTCTCACAAGCTTGTGGACACTACAAACTTTTATATATCTGTTTTAATCAGGATCTTTTCTACTGATCTTCCAGTTCACTCTTTTTTTTCTTCTGCTATATCTAATCTGTTGTTAAATCAATCCGTTGAGTTCTTAATTTCACTAACTATAATTTTACAGTTCTACCATTTCCATTTGGTTTTCTTTTATAGATTGCAGTTGAAATTCTCCATCTTTTTATCTAATTTTCTTGAACGTACAAAACATACCCATTTGAAAGTCTGTGTTCAATAAAGCTAATGTGTGGATAACCCATGGGTCAGTTTCTACTGTATGCTTTTTCTTGGTTTTCAGTGATTTGGAACTATTTCTTGGCATGGCTCATCATTTGTTCTTGGTTGTTGGGCACTGTATATAAAAATTGTAGAGACTCTGCATGATATTTTCCTCCAGAACAGATTTAACTATCTTCTGGCATGCAGATAGAATATAGGCATATCACCTACTGATAGAGTTGAGACTGGTCTATTCCCTGTTTGTTCTTATTTCTAAGATGTATCCTTTCTGGGGTCTAAAAGCCTGGGGTATTTCCCAGGCCTCTTCCTGGTAGGCAATCAAATTCAATCTTTGTCCCTAAAGCATTGTGAGACTGCCAAAATCTCTACTTAGTTTTGTAGGCTTACCAACTGCTTTCTGCTTGGTTTCTCAGTATCTCATCCTATCATGTGCTATTTAGAAGTCAACAACTGCTCTAAGGAGAAATTGTGACTAGAAAGTCAGGCTCTTTTTAACCTATAGACAGTCTTTTCTCAACCTCCTGGATCTAAGCCTCTCATATCCTATTTTGGGTGTTCACTCAGGCCTTCAAACAGTAGGTTTTATTCCTCCACTTTTTATAGTTATTCTTGGGGGAAGGCTAGACTATTACTAGCAACTCCTTCAAAACCAGAAGCAGAAGTCCAGCCCTATGCTTTTAACCACTCTACTATTATGCCCTCCATTTATTAAATACTCCAGTCTCTTGTTACCCTCAAGTAGTATCAATTTCGTAATACAGGCATACCTTGTTTTATTGCACTTCGCAAATCTTTTGTTTTTTACAATCTGAAGATTTGTCCAACCACCCCAAAAAAGATTATGACTCTGAAGGCTCAAGTGATACTTAGCATTTTTTAGCAATAAAGTATTTTTAATTAAGGTATACACATTGATTTTTAGACACAATGCTATTGCACACTTAACAGACTACAGTATAATGTAAACATAATTTTTATATGCACTGGGAAACCAAAAATTGGTGTGAATCACTTTATTATGATATTCACTTTCTTGAGTATGAATATCAAACATGTGATACACCCGAGGTATGCCTGTAACAGTAATGAACACAGTAGACCCATACTGTAACAAGTACAGTTTTTTTAAAAAACATAGTCTTGTGATCAGAGATCTTTCAGATACTTTATATGGAAATGTTTAATTACTGCATTAAAATTAAATCTAAAGAAACAAACAATTTTCATTTAATAGTTTGTTGACCACAGGTATTTGTTTCCTCTCTCCCAAAATCCTATTACAACAACAGTAAAGGAATAAAAAAGTAAAATAATTCACAAAGGCAAAGAGAGTGTGAAAAGCAACAATTTCCCCTATTCCCATGATATGTGGGAAAAATTAAAAGAAAAAGGCTTACAGCAAGTCTGTACCCAAATTGTGAATTTTTAACATTTCAAATTAAAATAAAACTGACTTTCATATAAAATAATCTATTGTTCCATCCACAGTTAATCATGCAAGCTATCAACTGTTTTATGTTAACAGCAAATTTTCATTTCCTCCATAGTATAGCTATGACTTCAAATTCAAGAAAAGTTAATTTATAAATACTTGTTACAGCAGTGATATCTTTTTGTGAAATTTGAAAAAAATACAGAAGGGGAAAAAGTGCAACTGAGAACAAGCCTTAATATTAAAACTAAACATTAAAACAAAAGCCTACCATCCACACCTATCACCATCCACACCTATCAGACACAGAGCTTCTGCACCCAGTGAGATTTTAAAATGATTCAAATCTAAATTCCTATAAATGGCAAGTTTAAATGAAAACAGTGTCAGAACCATATACTGCAATAATATAGGTATTATGAAAATGTTTCCTGTATTCAAAACCTACAATTCTCAAAATGAAAGGAGGATTTATATGATCACTTGAGTAGGATAGCTATAAGTAATCCACTAGCAAGCATTGAATAAGTACTGAGACTGCAGTGGCAGGGTTTACTAAAATGAATGCAAAACACAGGGTGCAATTTCATTGCAATTTAAACTAGTTATTTAAAATACATGAGTGGATATAGATACAATCTGGATATACATGCAGCACAGTTAATAGCTATCAGACAGGGATAGTTGGAAAGAAGAGCTAAGCTCTTCCATCTAGAAAAATCATAGAAAAAAATTTACCATAATGTACTAGTAGACAATTTTCTATAAAAGTACTGGAGAGACATTTATTCTTTTGGCAAAGAACAAAAAGCTGGATGAACTGTACTTTAAACTTGGGGGGAAAATAAGTTTCCTGTCAGGTACATCTATTACTATAATCATATGTACATTTCAAATATATTATTCAATTATTTTGTAGTTAAATAAAATGGAATTAATTATTGTGATGCAGTACCTAATTAATTTGTAATCATTTCTATTTTTCTTCCTTTTGTTTAATTACCATAAACCTTAGGATTCTTGGCATTTTCCTCTCCATTTTAATTATGTGTTGTTTTCATTTTTTAAGAAGGCCTGCTAATTTTATGTCCTGAGGACTTAAGTTTATTGCCAAAAAAAGTACACAACAGTAATCTTTGTTAAACTGTGAGCAAATTATAATTTAAAGCAATCTTTTTAAATTTTAATCAAAAACACTTATTAAGTACACGCAACACACTAGTGCAAGACTAAGTGCTGAGAGAAATACAAAGATAAGAGTCCACTTTTTTTTTTCAATTTCATAGAAGAGGTAAATGAAGAGCACAATTTCCTAATTTGTAAAATGAAGATAATACCTACTTCACATGGTTGTTTGAAGATGAAATGTAATCACTTAATAGTGTCTAGCCCTTGATATGCTTTTAGTAAATGGAAGTAGGTGTTGCTGCAATTGCTACTCCTGTCTCTACTTTTCCAATAATTAGTCTAAAACTAAAATCCTTAGAATAACATATTTTAGCATTTTCTATATACTTATCCACATGAGAAAAATATAGTTTAAATAACCTATTTATAAAATGATAAACTATGGTAACATTAAGAAACTTCATAAAGCCCTGGCTCGTGTAGCTCAGTACACTGAGCACAGGCCTGAAAACTAAAGGGTTGCCGGTTTGATTCCCAGTCAGGGCACATGCCTGGGGTGCAGGCCAGGTGCCCAGTTGGGGGCACATGAGAGGCAACCACACATTGATGTTTCTCTCCCTCTCTTTCTCCTTACGTTCCCCTCTCTCTAAGAATAAATAAAATCTTTAAAAAAAACTTTATAGCAAATTTTTCAAATGATAAGACATACTTCTAGAAATCAAAATATAAATAAGATACTAAATATATCAAAAACAATGATGTTAGGGCATTCTAAAAACACTGTCACAAACTTTTTTTCTCCCATACTAAATAACTCACATATCATAATTTGTTTAATGAATTCCTGGGAAGCAAGTATCAATCACTGACTGATCTATCTGAGTAATTGCTTCTGACTGATTTAAAGAATTATTTTATACTTCACATTAAGGAGGATATATCATATTTTCTTAATGGACTGACCATTTTAGCAGTTATATGCAAATTAGTAATCTTCTTAAATAAAAGTCATTTTTCTGGAATTATTTGGAAACAAAGGGACAAAGATACATTAGAAATTATTTTTTGTTAGTAGTAACTGAATATAAAAATGGGAAAAGAGCATAGTTCAAACTTGTGTTGTTCAAGGGCCAACTGTAGATTTATTTCCAAGTGTTTGTGTGATATGTTAAGTCAACAATGAAAACATGGTGAATCCATTGTTCACTAATAGAGATATAAAAATAATGCAGATAGCCCTGGCTGGTGTGGCTCGGTGGACTGAGTATCAGCCTGCGAACCAGGGGGTCACAGGTTTGATTTCCAGATTAGGACTCATGCCTGGGTTGTAGGTCAGGTTCCCAGTGGGGGGCGCACGAGAGGCAACCACACACTGATGTTTCTCTTCCTCTCTTTCCCTCCCTTCCCCTCTCTAAAAAATAAATAAAATCTTTTTTTTTAAAGTGGGTTAAATTGTTAAAAAAAAAGAAAGAGAGAGAGAGAGAAATGTAAATTTTGCATAACTGCCAGACACATTTTTTAAGATCTTAAGAGGAGAAACTTAGTAACATTTGTCCCAATATTGACCATTTCTGTGGTTCTTTCACTCCTGGAGTTCATGTTTTCCTGTGGTAGCACATAACTTCTATCTAAAACACTTCTCCAGCATTTCCTCTAGTACAGGGCTACTGGCAACAAAGTAGCCGCCTAATTTTCCTACATGTCAGGATATTTTTCTTTCCCCTTCATTCCTGAAGAATATTTTGCTTGGCTATAGAATACTGTGTTGATAGATCTTTTCTTTCAGAACTTTAAAAATATTGTTTCACTGCCTTACATCATAATGGTTTGTAATGAATCTGTATTTATATGTTGTTTTCTTAGCTGCTTTCAAGAATTTTTTCCCTTTTTCTTTCAGGGGTGTGTGCATTCAGACATGGATATGGGTTTGTCTTGTTTGGGGTTCACTATCCTGAATCTGTAAGTTTAAATTTTTTGCCATTTTGAGAAGTTTTCATCCATTATATATTCAAAAAAAGTATTTGTATCATACTCTTCTCTCCTTCTGAGGTTCTAACGATGTGAAGTTTTAGACGTTTGGGTGATATCCCACAGTCCCACATCTCTGTTGTTTTGGTTTATTTCCATTTTCTCTCTTTGTTGATCTACCTTCAGGTTCATTGATTCTGTCCTCTATCATCTCGATTCTTCCATTGAACCCAACAATGAATTTTTTACTTCAGTTATTTTGTATTTCAATTATAAAATTTCCACTTAGTTCTTTTTTATAGCTTTATTTCTCCACTGAGAGGCTCTACTTTTCCATTCATATCACCCTTAAATATAGCTACTCTAATGCCTTTGTCTAGTGGTTTCAACACCTAGGTCACCTTCTGGTTGGTACATAGTAGTACTTGTTAATAGTCTTTTTCCTTATGAGTTGTTAATATTTTCTTGATTTTTCATATACAGTGTGGGGCAAAATAGGGTTACAGCTGTTCACATACAAAATAATACAATAATAAATAATAATATAAGACTAAACTGCGTTTTGCATACTCACAACTGTAAACCTACTTTAGCCCCAGCCGGTACTGACAGATTTTGGGGTGTCACCTGGATTACAGCATAATGTCACATGACTTTGCATCCACTGTCTGTTCACACCCAGTGCACATCCCCAGGATGCACACTATCTGAAGGCAGGCTGAGTGATATGGAAGGAAAAACCTATGAAATTCACTGTCAGATCATTCCTATTTTGAGTTTTGGTTTCTTTCTCTTATTTCTCACTCCTTTTTATTTTCAAGAATCCTCAGACAGCTGCTCCATGGAGTATTTCCCATTTTCTGGGAAATGGGAAATTTCAGAGGAAGAGACAAAATGGAATGTATTTACACCATCTTTTCTAGAAACAAAACTAGCTTACATTAAATGTTAATGAACTATATATTATAATTAAAAGCAGAACTTATCAAAATGTTTTTTTTCAAAAAGACCAAACTATCTGCTTTTTACAAGAAATGCACTTTAAATATAAAGACACAGTTTGAAAGCAAAAGAATCAGTAAACATATATCATGTAAATAATAAGCAGAAGAAGGATATGCTAAAATTGACTTCAACACAAAGAGTATTACCAGTGAGAAATAATATTTCCTAATGGTAAAAGGGCAATTCAACGGAAAGGCATAACAATTATAAATGTGGCCCGGCTGGGTAGCTCAGTTGGTTAGAGCTTCATTGCAACACGCTAAGGTTATGGGTTTGATCCCCAGTCAGTATACATACAAGAATAAACTAATGAATGCATAAATAAGTGGAAAAACAAATCTATGTTTCTGTCTCTTTCTCTCTCTCCCTCTCTCTAAAACAAAAAAATTATAAATATATGCACCTAAATATATAACACAGCTTCAAAAAAACATGAAGCAAATACTGACAGAATAAAAGGAAGATAGATTTTCATAAGTGTAATTGGAGATTTTTGCACTACATTAGTCCACACTACCAAGACGTGGAGTCACAGCAGCTCTATCTAGTACATAGAAACAGACACAGGGAGGCTGCCAAAATGAGACAAAGCAATATGGCCCAAATGAAGGAACAGATCAAAACTCCAGGAAAAGAGCTAAACAAAATGGAGATAAGCAATCTATCAGATGTAGAGATCAAAACACTGGTTATTAGAATGCTCAGGGAATGCAGTGAGGACCTTAACAGCATAAAAAAGATCCAGTCAGAAAGAAAGGATACACTAATTGAAATAAAGAACAATTTACAGAGAAACAACAATAGAGTGGATAAAGCCAAGAATCAAATCAATGATATGGAACATAAGGAAGAAAAAAAACAACCAATCAGGACAACAAGGAAAAAGAATCCAAAAAAATTAAGACAGTATAAGTAGCCTCTGGGACAACTTCAAAGGTCCAACATTAGTACTATAGGTGTGCCAAAAGGAGAACAGAAAGAGCTAGAAATTGGAAATCTATTTTAAAAAATAGTGAAAGAAAACTTCCCTAATTTGGGGATAGAAATACACATGCAAGTCCAGGAAGCACAGAGAGTCCCAAACAAGATGGATACAAAGAGGCCACTCCAAGACACATCATAATTAAAATGCCAAAGGTTAAAGAGAGAATCTTAAAAGCAGCAAGAGAAAGAAGTTAGTTACCTACAGGGGAGTTCCCATAAGACTGTCAGCTGATTTCTCAAAATAAACTTTGCAGGCCAGAAGGGATTGGCAAGAAATATTCAAAGTCATGAAAAGCAGGGACCTATAGCCAAGATTACTCTGCCCAGCAGAGATATCATTTAAAATAGAAGGACAGCTAAAGACCTTCCCAGACAAGAAAAAACTAAAGGAGTTCATCATCACCAAACCATTATTCTATGAACTATTTAAGGGATTTATTTAAGAAAAAGATCAAAACTATGAACAATAAAATGGCAACTCATACATATCTATCAACAATTTAATCTAAAACACAAACTAAGCAAACAAGAAGAACAGAGACAGAATCATGGATATGGAGAACATTTTGATGGTTGCCAGATGGGAGGAGGGTGTAGAGGAATGGATGAGGAGGTTTTAAGGGGTCTAAGAAATATAAATAGGTAGTTACAGAATTGCCATGGGGATATAGTGTACAGTATAGGAAATGGAGTAGCCAAAGAACTTATATGCATGACCCATGGACATGAACAATGGTGGGGGGATTGACTGAGGGAGTGGGGGGTGCTGGGTAGAGGGGGGCAGAGGGGTAAAAATCATGACAACTGTAATAGCACAATTAATAAAATATAATTTTTTAAAAGGACTCAAAAATAAGAGTATATACAGTATTGACCTATTTTTATTTTTCAAAATAAGCCATGTATGTATTTATAAAAAAACATGACTATGAAGAACTGCTAACAATGATACATTTTACTATTGCAATTAAAAAATTTTAATATTAAGTGAGTGTGAGTGCTCACTATGAGTGAATTTTTTCCTTTTTGGTCACCTGCATTTTCTAAATACTTAACTTTTAATAGTTGTTACTTTTGCTTCAATGATTACATTTTTATTTTTAGAATTTCCTTATATTTTAGAATTTTTAGGTTCATATGGTTTTCTTCATAATCTACTTTTGCTTTATAGATTTTATTCCTTTCTTTATATCTTTGACAATTTTAATTTTATTTTTATTTTTTCTTTTTATTACAGAAACTTTCAAGTAGGTAAAAATCTAGAAAAATTATACAATGAATCTTCATTTATTCATCACTACTTCAACAGTTATCAAATACCCCTCCCACCAAAGTATTTTGAAGGAAATCCCGGTCATATAATATCGTCCATAATATGTAGTTCAGTATGTATCTATAAAAAGAAACTTTAGAAACATAACCAAGTGCAATGATCATACCTGAACTTTTTAATAATGATTCCTTAATATTATCAGATAGCTTTGAAAATTTTAACCATAATGTTTTAAACTTCTTTCTGTTAGGCTCTAGTTGTCCCTTGTTTGTGAATTTCGTACATTTGCTGGATCTGTGAATTGTTTTTCTCTTTGTACTGGATTTGCTCATGTGTTTATAATATTTTTCTTTGTAATCATCTTCAAAGGGAATTTTCCTCAGGTAGAGTCCTGGTAGGCCACAGGTAATAGAGGTCCCCATATAGGTGGTTACTATAAAACATACATCCTCCTTACCTAAATCTAAAATACTTGAGAAGACACAAAATAGCAAGAGTCTAGAGTGTGTTGTTTTATATGGGAAAAATAATAATGTATTACTAGCTCATATTTAAAGACTCAATTTCCTCAAATATTACTAAAACACTTTTAAAACATATAATGCTATAAAAAGAATTTCTGTATAATAGAATGTAAAACACTACCTATTTATTTAACTCTAATGGACTTTATAGTAATTGTGCTCATGTGCAGTTCATAGTAACAATGTATATTATTGGATAAGAACTGTATTTCTCTTCTATACTGCAAAGAAACACTTACTATAACATAAATAGGACTTCTGCTTCCAACCATGAAGGAACAACAGGGTCCAGAATTACCTTCCTACTCTAGAAAAATAAAATCAGAAAACTAGGCAAAATATAGAAAACTGGTTTTGGACACTGGACAACAGGTAGAGTAAGATTATGATTCCTGAAAAACAGGAACCAAACAAGGCAAGCTCTGCCATCATATTGAATCCAGTTCCGTGTTGTTGGAGGCAATTTCCAGAGCACAGTGTAGGGAGGAGGAAAGCAGACTAGCTAAAGATCATTCTAAGTTGAGGAAAAAAAGACTGAAGTTCAGGGAGACACTACTGGCTAGAATTTGCAGAGCAGAGCACTGAAGAAGGAGCTACCCCCCAAAAAGTTCTAAAATAAGCCTCTCTGCCTGAATACCAATTTGCACACACGCACACGCACACACACAGTAAAACTTCATAAAGCTAAAAAAGAAAGAGCAATGACCAGTAACTATGAATAAAAAGGTTCATAAATCTAACACAGGGCTGGGAATCTACTGAGTTCCCATCAGCTGGAGTGGAGTACAGCGATCTTGTGTAATACACAGCACATTCGATGGAGATTCCAGAAGGATGACATTCCTAAGTAGTGGGAATAAACCATCCTAAAGTAAAGGTAACTCTAGAGCTACTCTGCAAAGCTTAAAAACAAGCCTAAGAGAGATGAAACTGTTTTATAAGTAACTTAACTAAATGATAAAACACAGCCCAACACTGTGTAAAGGGATAAAACAAAATCCAGCACTCAACAAATAAAATCTACAACGTCAACTATCTGATTAAAAATTAGATACCTGAGGGGATAGACTGGGTTGGAGTGTGCAAGGGGGGAAAAGATGGAACAACTGTAACTGAACAACAATAAAGAGAGAAAGAAAAAAAAATAGATACATGAGCAAGCAGGGAAACGTGACCCCAAAACAGAAGAAAATTAAAACAACAGAAAGAGACCCAGAAATTAATGCAGACCCAGAGATAATGGAATCCGCAGACCAAGATGCTAAAACAGCTATTTTAAATATGCTGAGTATGTTCAAGGACTTAAAGAAAAACATGAAGATAATGAATAAAATAATAGGAGATATATAAAAAGAACCAAATGAAACATGTAGAAATGAAAACTATAATAACTGAAGTGAAAATGTCACTAGGTGAGATTAACAGCAGGTTAGATAATGTAGAAAAAAATATCAGTTAACTTTAGGACACAACAGTAGAAATTATCCATAGTAAATGTAGAAACTATAAGCTTTCACCTGACTGTCCACGAAACTTAAATGTTTCCAGTGGCAGTTACATACAGATTCATTATAGCATGTTTACTATTTGGATAGAAACTTTTGAGTAAAAAATCTACCTATTTATCATATCAAATATTCTCATAGTGTTGTAGAGATATAGGTATGCTGGGAACCTGTGTGGTTTACTGGTTCCAAACCAGTGTTTGTTTCTCAGAATAGCACAGGTGGCCCTAGCTGAGCCTACAAAGTATGTGTAGCTCAGAGGTCAGTCTCTCACAGGTGACTTCTGGACCCAAAGCCTGAGACAGCAGACCACCCAGTTCCAGGCTGGAAGTCTGGGCAGGGAGCAGAGTAGCGTTTTGTATACTGTGATTTTGGTAAGGAGTATGGTTCCTGCTCCCCAAATAGGTCTTTCACCTAGACACCTATATTCTCATAAACGTTAAAATTAGCCTCTAAAGCTTACATCTGGTCCTGAATCACCTTCCCTCCACCCTCACACACTTTGACACAGAGAGAAAGAGGACTGCATGGAAGAAGACATCTCAAATCTTGCTAACACTACATGGTCTCTCCTCACATTTGCTACCTAGTGATTTCCTCTTCTTATGTCCAAAATTAGCTATACATGTCTTTAATGTTTAAATATTTTGTTCAGCATTTCTAGAGTTTTGGAGTGGAAAGTGGAAATTCTTAATCTGCTCAGTTTGTCTTTTAGACCAGGTCTCGATATAACTTTTGTAAACAAATAACCAATAATTATAAAACCAAAGATAAATGAAAGAAGCAATAGCTGTAGTCCAAGAACTCTGTTTTCATGTTCCAATTAACTTTGAGAAGAAAAGCAATCCTAATTTGGATTTAAGAACATTAGTAAGAACTTGAAAAAGGGTTTGAGAATTATAAATTCAAATTTGTCCTTGAAAAAAGAGTCATTACCTTCTCATAACTATACAGCACTTCAGTCATCTTAAAAAATAGCTTAGAATATCACAATGTTTATAATTTAAATAAAATTATATCTTTACTAAGAATTTCTCAAAAACACTTTGATCTCCATATTATATATACACAAAATATAATTTTTCATTTTGATATTATTTAAATGATTACCTTTGTGTTTATTCAGAAGTCTGTAGCCTTCACAGTACCTGCCTGGTGAACTCATCATCCTGGCTGTGTCGATATAAGAGTATGTTGCTGCAAAGTCAAACTCCTTTGTACCATTCCACCAGCCTTTCTGTTTAGCATAGTTTCTCATGTCCGGGTGTTCCCGATCAATCTTCGTTGTTATTGAAAGCTGATTAGAAATATTACGAACTCCCTCTGTTTTCAAAGAAGAGGTAAAAGGAGAAGAAAAGTGATATTTAACATAATGTAGCTATCTGTACATTATGATTCTTAATCACTATTTAAATATGAACATAGACTTCTAAATTGTATATCACATGCATCTATTACATATGCAAAAAGATAAATGAATTGCTTTTTAAATTAAACTTCTTTATTTTGATATAGATTCACATGCAGTTTTAAGAAGTAACAGATCTTGCATACACTTCACCCAGTTCCCTCCAAAGGTAAACACCTTGTATAATACCACAAACAAAATACTGGTGTTGATATAGTTAAGATGTAGAATATTTTTATCACCACAAGGATCACTTAGGTTGCCATTTTATAGCTACACTCACTTGGCTTCCACCCCAAGCCCCTTATGAAACCCAGGCGACCACTAATCTGTTATCCATTTCTACAACTGTCATTTAAGAATGTTATATAAACAGAATCATGCAGTATATAAGCTTTTGGCTTTTTTCATTCAGTATAATTCTCTGAAGATTCATTCAGGTTATTACACGTGTCAACAGTTGATTCCTTTTTATTGCTGAGTAGTATTCTATAGTATCTATGTACAATAGTTTGTTTAGCCATTCACAAGTTAAGGGACATTTGAGCTGCTTCCAGTTTTGGGCCGTCATGGAAAAAGCTGCTATAAATATTCATGTACAGATTCTTGTGAGAATGTAAGCTTTTATTTCTCTGGGCAAATGCACACTATCGCAATTGCTAGGTTTTATGGTACGTGCATGTTTAGTTTTTTGAAAAACTGCCCAACTGTTATTCAGAGTAGCTGTACATTGTTACAGCTCCTGTATCAGTGATCCAGTGTCCACATTCTTACAGGCATTTGGTGCTGTCATTTTTTATCTTAACCATTCTGAGAGAAGTACAGTGACACCTTATTGTGATTTTAGTTTGCCTTTCCCTAGTGGTTAACGATGTTGACCCCTCACTTTGCTGAACAATGCCAATCAACTCCAGTCAGGGTTGGGCCTATCTTTTTCAAAAGAAATAATTTATTCATTACTCTTGCATGTGACACATTTCATAAAATAAAAAGTGCTAATGATACAAGCAGAGCAATTATCATAACAAGAAAAATATTCTAAATTCAATTAAATGTATTTTTTACTGTTGTATTAGTAAACATACATGCAAAAATATAAAACGTCCACCAAAACTGGCAACATTTGTGAAAAATAACATCCAAATCCTTTAAAACTCAAGGCTACCTTCATGAAGCCTTTCTGAACTCCTCTGGCTCATGATGACTTTTGCTTCTCCAAATGTTTACAGCATCTACGTGTCTGTGTCATTCACGCATCGTTTAATATTTTCATATGTGTATCTTATCTCCCTTGTAAAACCATGAGACTCAGGAGGCATGTACACAAGAAGTATGTGATCATGCTTGAGCCAAGACTGTACTCTAGTGAAAGGACACTGAACTGAGAGTCCAGATGGAAAAATTTAAATTCTAAGTCTTTCACTCACTGCCTTGAGTAATTTGCTTCACATATATGGATTTTCTCACTTGAAAAATAAGAGGAATATAAAGAAGATCACAAAGAAACCATGGAAAACAAAGCAAAGCATTCTAAAACAATCAAATTGTGTTATTTTACTCTGATACCAATTGACAATGTTTGTATGCTTTACTATTGTATCAGCATATGGTTTCCAACTACTAACCCCACCCCACAAACATACATCTCCTCCCAACGCCACTCCCCTTTCTTACTGCCATCCCCACACATGATGAAATTTTGCATTTCAGCCCAAAGTTAAAAAAAGAAATGGTAAGGAATTACTAAAAACTGGGAAAGTACTATAAAACAGCTAACAGCTACTGTATAGAAAATATATACAGGTTTTTAAAATTTATATTAAAGACATGAAAGAGATAATGCCTCCTTTTCAAGAAAGCTCTTAATAGTGCTCTCATTGTATGTTCTTTAAAACTTCTTCATTTCCCCTGTAGTTCAACCTTCATTACACCGAATTGCAAATCTTGAAAGACAATTAAATGCAAAGTCTGCAATTAAGGGGGTATTTATTAATTGTAAAACAAATGATGAAACGTCGTCCATACCTTGTACTTTTTCTGCTGCCCAGTACTTCCCTGCAGTCTCCAGAATCCAGGCCTCATTCCTATCAGCTATCAGGAAACTGTTGTGATAGCTAAATGCCATACCGCCCTCTGAACAATTTCCACCCTGGCCGTATTTTTCTAATAAATCAACGATGACATCAAGAGCTTTTTCAGCTGTTTCAGCTCTTTCGAGGCCAAGTCTAAAATAAAAATATTAAAGTTCTCAGATTAAAAACAAATTCCCATTATTTTGCTTAAATAATTTCATGCACATGAGATTTTGTATTTACATTTATAATAAATATTCCTTCAAGTTAACAGATAAACTAAAATCCAACTTCAAAACTACTCCTCCTGAAGTCAGTTTGCAACTGAAAACAAAAATTGTGGAGTCAAATAGATCAATGTTCAAGTTCCAACTTGGTAATTTATTGGCAAGTTACTTCATCTCTGACCCTCAGGTAGCCTCTCTCAATCAATGATATTTGAAAGTCTTTACATTGCATGCCAGTACTTTAAAGCATTTTTCAAACAAACTATAAAGTATCAAAGTCCAAGAAAAAAGAAAAAAATAGAAAAATGAAATATGCAAGAATTACACCAAAATTTAAAATTTAGACAAGTTCTATAGTGCAAAAAAATATAACAGAAAAATAACCTGACAAGGTCCATGCCCAGTAGTGCCTCTTCATCAGAAACTTCTTCTCTTCCCCAGACAGCTTCATTCCCAATGCAAACTCCATGCTCATTGGCTCCCATTTCTGCTCCCCATAACCAAGCTGGACGACTGAGAACAACAGCATGTGTTTCAGGAACTTGATCAATTTCTATGTAAGTACACTGTAAAGAAAGTCATAGCAACAACCATAAAACCAAAAAATAAAAGTTGTCGAAGTCCAGAATCTTAAAAATCAATCAGAAAGCATAACCATTATGAAAGATGAATGAATATAACTAAATTGAAATTTCCAATAATAAAGTCATTACCCACAAAACATACTTAGAATTGACCCTGAAGCATTTATTCAAGTCATATATTTGCTGAGCATCTTCTATTATAAAGCACTCTGCTAAGGGATGAAATCAGATACAGATCTTGCTTTTAAGAAACTAAGACTTATACATTAACTGAGCTACAACAAAACATCAAGTATAAGGGCCATGAAGAAAAGGCAGGTGAGCTAACAGAAGCTCAGGAGAGAGATGGTTTCTAATTGTGAAATTTTGAAACATTCTGTAAAGGAAGATATATGTCAGTTGAAGCTTAAGGAAGCCGTTCTTAATCTCAACGTCCAGTATTTCTTGGTTAGTCATATCAGATCCACATGGTAGCCCTTAAACACAGGGTATTGTCACAGAAGCCCATCCATCTGGTATGTCCACAGCAGTGAAAAGAATGAGAACCACTGGTTTACAGGATAGGTCAGATTTAAATGTAAAGAGACAAAAGTGGAAAGGGACCTAAGATGAATAAACAGTCACGACCAAAGAAAAACTGGCCTAGTATACAGAAAACATCTAGTATTTAATATATTAGAATATCAATGAAATCTAAAAAATATGTTAGCAATTAAAGCATAGTATAAAACTTCAATTTCCATGTTAAGTGGAATTTTAATTAAAAAATTTAAAGAATCCTTTAATTCTACCAAATGGCTACATAAAATTCATGTTGATAATGTTTTCACTGGGCCCAATAAAAATTTTATTCCCAGATAATAAAACTGTGATTCCAGAAACTGGAATGACTTTTCCTATTCTACATCAATCAGAATCCTTCTTGTCCACCAAAGCCCAGCTGAAATCCCAAACTCCTTGTGAAGCCTTCCTTCACCCCTAGTCTGAATTAATTGTTCCTTCTGCACTGCTGTCACAGCTTGCTGCTCTTAAATTTCTAATTTACACCATCACACTTTATAATGGGGTTAGTTGCATTTGCATCAATTCCTCTACTAGACTCTAAGCTTGAATGCAGGTTTTTAAACTCTGCTCTATTTAACACACTCACAAATAGTAAGTATTCAAATATTTGAATTAACTACTATTATTATTATTATTGTTATTTTACCTTCCTCCAAATCATAAAAGACGAGAGTCTACTTCTGATTTAAATTATTTTTCAAATTTAGATTCTTGAATTTGTAACTTTTATATCTGCTAAACAGGTATATAATGATAGAAAAAAAACTTTATGATATTTTTAAAGAAGCATATTACTAACAAAATATGTATTTCACCTACCTTAAGATGTCCTCTCAGATTATCGTGAACTGCTGCAGGAAAATAAACTACCTCTTGTACTTCATCACAGAGTCTATCTGAATTTTTTCCAAAAATAATCCTATTTTCAACTGTTGCTGGAGGTAATGCCACGAAAGTGTCACAGGAACAAGGTTCCATTTTTTTAACTGAAAATCATATAAAAGATTCAAAGTAAAAAGAGAAAAGCATTTTTAAGTGTATACAAAACAAAAAATTAACTTAATGACCAAGGGATATTATTACCATACTAATAAAAGTTGTTAGTTGATGTTTTGGAGTTCATATACTGTAGTACAAAAATCAGTAAGAAAATGACTTAGGAATGAATCTTGTAGTATAAAAATCAAAAGAAAATGGCATTGAGCCTAGCCAGGTAGCTCAGCTGGTTAGAGCATTGTCCTAAAAGGCCAAGGTTGTCCATTGGATCCCCTGTCAGGGCACATACAAGAATCAACCAATGAATGCATAAATAAGTGGAACAACAAATCAATAAATCAATGTCTCTCTCTTTCTCTCTCCTTTTCCCTCTCCCCTTCCTCTCTCTCTAAAATCAATTTAAAAATTAAATTTTTTTTTAAAAAAAGGAAATGGCATTGACAAGTACCTTCTTCTAATCTATTTATAGGTCAAATGTACCCTCTAAGATCTTTTTCTCCTGAAGTGTTCCCTGATTTACCTTTGACTACTTCCATATTTGGGAAACCCTATACCTACTTCAATGGTTGTCAAGACCATATTTTACTATATTTATGTACATATATGAGTCCTTAATGGACTAGGAGATCCTTGAGGGCTGAGTCTATGTCTTATTAACTTCGTATTTTCATCACTGGAACTTACAGAAAAGTCCCAGTATTGTGTACCCACTATTTCCTCAAAGGAAGGAGGAAGGGGTCTCCTTTGAGAAGGAGTTTCCTTTGAGCTGGAGAAGAATACACAGATTATAATACTAGTAAGACTGACACTTTGAAACAGACTCACTGAATCAGACAAATACAAAGAGATGTCAATAAAATTTCAAATTTCCACGAGGAATTTCTCATCCATAACTTGTAAACCCTGTTTGCAGAATTTAATATCAAGATTATGTGCTCAAGACTGACCATGACCAGAGGAGAGGGGAGAGGGTAATAAGGGTGGAAAGAAGGGAAAGGGACTAGTTAAGGAACATGTATGAGTGACCCATGGACATGGACAACTGGGTAGGGATTTCCTGTGGGGGGTGGCCTTGGGCAGAGGAGAGCAAAGGGGGAAAAATGGGGTCAACTGTAACAGAATAACAATAAAATATTTTTTAAAGAAAAAGATTATGTGTTCATTTGTAATTCAGAAAAATCTTAAATCCTAAATTTTAGAACACTTAAGTGTCTCATAGTTTTTACTGTGTTTCCAGATTGAACACTGTTTTATAGTTTTCTTCCTTTATTGTATAATGCCCAAAACTTGAAATGGTTTTATGCAGACATCTTAAAACAAAATTTAAATCTAATAAATGTTTCATTAGAAAGAAGACAAAATGATTCAAATAGGAAAGAACTTCAACCTGAAGCTCCTAAGAGTTTTTCTCTTTTCCTCAGTGATGGAAACAGAGAGGTCACAATTGGTTCTGTTCTTTTTTATGTGTGTATTTCAACCTTTATTCTTGGATAGCCTTCTATTTGTGTTCCAAAACAGGTTATTTATTCTCTCTCTGGCTCCTGCCTCCAATAACTGGTAATTATGTCACAGGGCTGGTATGAGAACTTAGTAAGTTCTCATAAGACAATGTGTAAAGTGTTTTGCACTACACAGAACATAAGAAGACACTCGAATGAAAGCTATTGTTATCATTTGGCAGCCGCGTAAATTTCTTACAAAAGGCTTCACTCACACACACACCTGCAATAGTTGATAGACTCCTGCAGCAGCCACATCCACTCAAAACCTTGGAGTCTCAGGGCCATAAATTGCACTAGGTGATCTGATCTCTCTAACGGGTCATAGGGGGGAAACATGCAGCCTGGTTAGGAGGGCACCTAAGCCCATTTCGGAGGGGAAGCCTTGAGAGCGTTTACTAACACCTACTGTGCATTTATCATTCAACAAATGTGTGTTGAACATCTTTCTGCACCAGGCACCGTACAGCTGGTAACAAAACGGACAGCCCTCGCACTTGTAGAGCTGACATTGTATTTTATATGCTTTATCACCAATGCTTTCAGAAACATCTTCACAAACTTGCTACATATTGCGAGAATTACTACTTTCATAACACAGATGAGAAAATCGGTGAACAGTTTACGTAACTCGAGTCAGAGTTCACACGGTAAAGGGCTCGAACTTAAAACACGTCTTATAGAAGTGCCGGCGCCTGGGCCGCACACCGCACCCCATTAGGGGCGTTCAAACGGCAGCCCGCGCAGCAGTGACCGGGAACCCGTCCTAGCGCCCCTTAGTTGGATCGCGCTGCACTTCCCGTTTTCCTATCTCAACTACGCACACCCCTCCCCTGTGCGCACATCTCACCTGGCCTCAGAGCAACCCAAAGTTAAAAAGGAAAGAGGCGAGCATTGACTTGTAGAAGTGTTAGTTGTCGGAAGCTGTTACCTTTCACCCGGAAGTTCTCTGCACGGGAGGCGCAGTTCCGGTTAGGCGGCAGAGTTTGTTTACGTTGCTCTCAGATCTAGCGGCTGTTTTCTCTGTATTATTCTCCAAGATGGGGAAATCCTTCGCCAATTTCATGTGCAAGAAGGACTTTCATCCCGCCTCCAAATCCAATATCAAAAAAGTGAGTAAGGGGAGCTGGGGAGGGTGAAAGTGAGTTAAGGGGAGTTGGGGAAGGTGCTGGCCCTTTGGGTTCCCAAAGGATGCTGGAAATGAGAGTGGTGGTGTCTCTAGGATCCCTGAGTTAGTCGCCTCTTTTTCAGGCCTGAAGCCCTAGTGTTCTAGCACTTTCTCCCCCACAGAGGAACTCGTTGACAGAGCTGGTCCTCCACGTTTATTCTGCATCAGCCTGGAAACAGGCGGTCCTGGTCTGCCCGGTCGGTTTCGTCAGCGAGGTTTTTAGTCCCTAAGATAGGAAAACTGGTAATAGGGGTTCCTCATTACTTCCTCCGCAGATTCTGGGTTAGCTTTTTCGAATCCCAGGGATCACTGTGTCGGAGCGCTGCTATTCTGTACAAACTAAAACTTCCTATTTATTTAAGATAAGGTAAACCTCAAAACGGAAATAAAGTCACTCCCTTGCTTCCTCCTCTTATTCTACCCGATAATATGGCCTTTCTGATGACCTCTTTAGTTTGGCTTTTTAAGCAATCAATTATATGTCTACTAGGTTCAGTAAGGAAAACTGCTCAATACTGTAGAATTGGAAAGCGGAAGTGAAGTAGGAAGAATCTGAGCATTGGAATCAGACCTGGATTCTAGTTATTACTGCACACTTTTAGCCCTGATATCTTGCACAAAATAGTTAATATCCCTCATTCCCATCTCCAAGTCTATAAATTAAGGATGATCATTATCAGCTGCCTTGACTGGTGAACTTGGTATGAGGATTAAATAAGATGGTTTAATAAACGGTTTTAAGTGATGGTTTAAGCAATCAGCTTCTGATTATATTGGCTGCCTCAGGCTTACCATATTTCATAAGCTTAGACAGGACATTAGGGTTGAAGCCCACTAACCATAACAGTTTTTAACCTAGAATGAGTTACTTATTTCCTTAAGTAGTAATAAGTGGCATTTTAAAATAGCTTTAAAGAAATAATGATCAACATTGATTCTATGGCATGTCTGTTAGGATTTCTGTGGGTTTTCCTACTTTTCCTGATTTAAAAAAATTTTTGTGTCTTTGTACCTCAATTATTTCAGGGTGTTTGCTCTCGCAGGGGTGTCCAACCTGTGGCTTACAGGCTACATGCGGCCCAGGATAGCTATGAATACCGCCCAACACAAAATCATAAATTTACTTAAAACATTATGAAATTGTTTGTTTGTTTGTTTTTGTTAGTGTTTATGTATTTAATGTGTGGCCCAGAGATGCCAGAAGGTCAGACAGCCCTGGTTAGATAAAGGCTTTGAAACAAGATACCACCTAGCACTGTGCCCACCATGTGGATGGGTGCTCAATAAAATGTTAGTTGCCCCTACACGTGTACTTACTCTTAGCCTGCTCCTGAAATACAGGGGTTACCCAAGGTTTCATTCTTGGCCTGTGTCTTGCTTACTCTGTATGTTTTCCCAAGCAATCATATTCAGTTTCTTAGTTTTAACTACCCCTTCTTTGCTCATGACTCTCAAAGCTACAGCCCCAGATCTCTCCCTCTAGCTCGAGACACCTCAGAAACAACTGTACACTAGGCAGTTTCATCTTGATACCCCACCGGCATCTCAGACTCAACATATCTGAAATGGAACTTATCTTTCATCCAAAATCTGCTCTTTTTTTTACTTACGGTCTCAGATGAGTAGTAAATATACAATGTCTGGCACAAATAAAACCCCTTGTTTATTACAAAATCTTTTATTACAAAATCATAAAAATGTAATTCTGTAACATAACAATATCACACTCAAACATACCATATGACATTTTAGGTGACATGTTCAAATTAAAACTATAAATTATTACACCTATATATTACCCTACCAACCACACTCATGCAGATATTACTTTGGCTGGACCCTGTAGGTAGTAATGTTGTGGGTGGGATGAGAGAGACCTGAGTCGAGAGGCTCTTTCCCCGCCTCTGTTCTTGCTTCACTCACAAGACATGAATTAAAGTGAGACACAAATAATTATAATGGAAATGAGATAGCAAGTTGATTTATGAAACACACAAGCACAAAGCTGCAGTCAGGCACCTGCTATACACTTGAGCCAAGGCTACAAGTGAGTACTTAGCTAATCTGAGTACGCTGACTATTAGCGTTCTGGGGTTATACAATTTAGCTGGCTTCTAGATTCCCCCTTCCTCCCTTTGGGAATAATGTACAGCTATAAGGCTTTCTTTCCTGGTTAGTAAAGGCTTTTTGTCTTAGTGAAATTGTTGCAGAGGTCCCTTTCCTAGCATAGGCCCCCCTCTTCCTCCTATGTAATTCCTGCTTGTGATGTTCAGAACGCCTGGCAGTCTTAGTGAGATTGTTACAGAAACCCCTTTTCTCAGGATGGTCTCAAGGACTCTTCCCTTCTCCTGCACTATTTTCCTTGTAATGCTTGGGACACCTGGCTGTCTTATCAAACCAAGCTCAGGACTGCTGAGTTAATTGATGAGACTTGTTTTCCTTTTGCTTCCAGCCTCCTGTATTAAGTTCTTTGTTAGATTGTAATAGCGAGGGCCCTGCCTTTGTTTCCCCTCTGGCTGCTGCTTTCTAGTTGCTACCTAACAGCAACAATCCCCTAGTCACCCAAGCCACAATCGCAAGATCCATCCCTTTCCCATTACCCTTTTATCTAGATAGCTAATCAATTCTTTTGGTCTCACCTCCCAAGTATCTCTTGAATCCTTATCTCCTCTTCATCACTCTACCTGTGTCTTGGCTTAGACTCGCTATCTTTCACCTGGACCGTTATATTTTCTAACTGGGTTTTCTGCCTCCCAGTCTTGACCCTTCTCAAATCTGTTCTCTACATACCTATCAGAATAACTATTTTATTTAGCAGCTTTAATGAGATGTAATCTTCATCACCACTACCCCAAAACCCATATCTGTTAGCAGTTCTTCCCAATTTACCTTTAACCCTCCCTCCTCTTCAGCCTTAGGAGCCACTAATCTGCTTTCTGTTTTTGTGGATTTGCTGTCCTGGACGTTGCATATAAATAATAAAATATGTGGTCTTTCGTGAAGTACTGGCTTATTTTGATTAGTATAATGGTTTCAAAGTTTATCCATGTTCAGTGGATCAGTACTACATTTCTTTTTATTGCTGAATATTTGATTGTGTGTATATAGCACATTTTATTTGTTCATTCAATAGTTGATGAATATTTGGATTGTTTCCATAGAGTAGTCTTTTTAAACAACAAATCTGATCTCTTCCCTCTTCTTATTAAAATAGCACAGGATTAAGTCCAGGTAATCTGGCTCCAGTTTATTTTTCCTCCTTCATCCCCTACTGCCATTCTTCCACCTCAGATTTTATATTCCAGCAATATCAAACTACTTAATTCTGGTTTTATATCTTTGGGCCTTTGACTGAATTGTTCCCTGTACTGATAATATCTTACACTGTTCTTTCCTTGGCAAAATTTTGCTCCTCTTTAAGACCTTGTTTAACATGTATAAAGTTACTTATGTACAGGGCTATTTATTGCAGCAGAGTTTTTAATAGCAAAAGATTGGAAATTTCTTGAATGCCCACTAGTAGAGCAAGAGATTGATTAAATAAATGATGTTATAGCCACACAATAGAATAATAGTCACCTCTCTGCCCCCCTGCCCCAAATACAAGAAGGCTTTTTGTTTAGTGATCTGGGAATGATCTCCACGGTCTAGAATTACGTACATGTGCTCTGTGTGGATATGTGTGTGTGTGCGCGCGCACAATATATGAAAAGAATGAGAAAAGAAATGTGTGTATGTTTTACTACACAGGGTGAGGCAAAAGTAGGTTTACATTTGTTCATATGGAAAATACAGTAATTAAATAACAATACAAGAATAAACTCTGTTTCATGTACTCACAACTGTAAACCTACTCTTGCCCCGCCCTGTATATTCTTTTATGTATATGTGCATTACAACAGCTTTGAAAGGATACACACACACACACAAGAAATGGATAACATTGGCAGTTGTGACTATAGTTACTTAATTTTAAAAAATAAGTAACTTTTTAAAACCCAAAGTTGCTATAAAGTATTCCATTATACCAGCCTTCCATCGTGTTCCCTGAAGTTAATCACTGTCTTGCTTTATTTTGTTATGTTGTACGTATTTCTATTATCCAAATATCAAACTTTATTGTTATTTATATAATTCACACCTCTTATTTTTATTACAAGTAGCTTAAAATTACAGAAAAGTTAGTATGATTTTCTATTAGCAGATTTCTTAGCACTTTGAAGGTAAGAATATGTTCTATTACTTTTCCAGTCTGTGATAAATACTCAATATGTTTTTAAGCTCTTGAGCAATGGAGACAAGTAAAATGACTTTATAAAAGCTAAAGCAAATAGGTGGTAGTTACTCTGTTAGAAGTAATATGTTATTCTTTAGCTTTTAATGTTATTCTGCCAAGCATTTCTCTGTTATGACTTGTATTTTAAGCTACAATGAAAATTCCAAACAGGTGCCCTTATTGCCTATCCCAAGATACGTTTTTCTTCTATTATAACGTTACATTGGTAAGTATAAAGTCAGTGGAAGAAATTTTTAGACTTACACCAAAATAAATTTCTGGTGTATTCTGTCTGTGGTGGGTTCTCTTTTCATTTCAATATCTGCTTTTATCTCCATATTAATCTTTCTTTTTCACATCGCAAGTGTGTCCCCATAGAACCTTCCTATCTCAGCACTGCCAAAGTACTAACAATTGCCCTTTTTTCCTTCTGAAATTGAGAAATGGCAGTCTTGTCCCACACCCTTCTCCCCACACTCATCTGGACACAGTTAATAATTATGATTTTATCAATGTGTTTGTCCTACAATTTACCTTCTTAAAACTTAGTGTGTTTAGAGAAAAAGTTTTGAGTTGTTTTTGTTGAATGTTTGTCAAATACTTCGTCCTTCATGCTAAAGGTGGTAGGAAGACTTTTAAACCTGGAATTAACATGATTAAATATCCTTACATAAGTTGTGTGAGCTTTTTACCTTCACCACATTTATGGTTTTGAGAATTTCACTTAGGGACACATCCAGCCTCTGGTGTTGGCGCCTTTGAAATATCTGATAGAGCTCTTTCTCATCTCTTTGTTTCCTCTCTGTCTCTTCCCTTTTCTATACAACTCTTTTTCATCTCCTTTTTTTCCCTCTTCCTTGTCCTCCATTTGTCCTCTTTTTGGGTGTCAGTGACACCCATTTGTACCCGTGGGCACTCTTTTACCCTAGTGGTTACACCCTGTGTGTTTTCTAGTGTAGACTTGTTACATGTAGAGAGATGGTTGTTCTCCTCTCTGAAGTAACACAGGGACTGAATGCACAAGTCTCTTGTACCACAGGTGCTCAGAGTGGTTCTCAACTTTGACATTTTTGCTTAAAAGTATAGCTCTTTTGAATTGTTGGCTTGAAGGACTTGTACAAAAGCACAAATCAGGCTTCAACTGATATTTTGTGATGGTATCATTATGACCAAAATCAATTATGTTGTGAACCATATGCAGTAGTGTTTTATGTTTTATAAAGAAATGCAAATTTCCTATTTAATTTGAAATTTTTACTTCATTAATTTAGGTATGGATGGCAGAACAGAAAATATCATATGATAAGAAGAAGCAAGAAGAATTAATGCAGCAATATCTTAAAGAACAAGAGTCATATGATAATAGGTAAGAAATTCCACTGTGCTAGTGATTTTAGAATAGTCAATTGCATGAGAATGATCCCTAACTGACTCATACAAGGTCTGTCCAGAAAGTATCCCACCATGTACTATGAAAAAACACATTTATTGAAGAAGATACAAGAAACATAGTACACAGGACAGTAATGTCTCAGTCCCCTTCAAAGCAAGCACTTTGGGACAACTTTGCACAGTTCTCCCAGAATCTCTTCCACTGTTCAAAACTCTCTGCAAAATCCTTTGTTGGAATTGCTACTAGATGTGCTGTTATATTTTTCTGAATCTCATTAACAGTCTGAAATCTCTTCCCTTTCAAAGGTTATTAAGTTTTGGGAAGAGCCAGAAGTTGCAGGGCGCCAAATCTGGGCTTTGGGGGCTGAGTCACCTGGGTGATTTGATGTTTTTTCAAAAAACTCTGAGATGTGATGCATGAGCAGGTGCCTTGTTATGATGAAGCTGCCAATCACCAGTTGCCGTTAACAGCAGTCATTTTTGTTTTATATCTCTCAACCAACAAAGAACTTTGAGGTAGTACTCCTTATTAATTGTTTGGCCTGGAGGGGCATAGCCAAGATGGACAACACCTTCCCAATGAAAAAACATGGTTAATATGGTCTGTGACTTTGCTGCCCCTTCTTCAGGTGTGGAGAACCCAGGTAACTTTCATTGGGACAACTGGGCCTTCATTTCCAGATCATAGCTGTAGACCCACGATTCATCTCCAGTTATGACCTTCTTGAGGAAATCTGGTTCATTGGTAGCGGTTTGAATGAAGTTATCATCAACTGCAGCATAATGTTCCTTCTGCTCTGGTTGTAGAAGCCATATAACAAATTTTGCCACAATACATTTCATGCCAAGATCCTGTGTCAAAATCTCGGACACAGTAGATTTTGGAATTCCCAGATCAGCTACTAGTTCTCTCACTGTTAGTCGCCCATACATGTTCAACATTCTCAGGGGTTCTGCATGTTGCAGGCCTTCCAGAATGTGGACCACTTTCAATGGATTCTCAACCATCTTTGAAGCGTTTGTGCCACACTTTTATTTGTACTGCACTCATTGCATTGTCCCTGAAAGCCTTCTGAATCATCTGAATAGTTTCCGTGAAGGAACATTCAAGTGTAACGCAAAATTTGGTGCAGATTCGTTTCTCTACTCGCTAGGTCATTTTGAATGTGACGGCCACATAGTACAGATGTTCACTGAATGGGTTCTCCCACCCCCACTGACTAGCACAGTGAAGTCGTCATTGTTCATGATTGTGTATTCCAGACCACTCTCCTTGGCTGCCAGTTTACATCAATGCTGTACAGACTGTTCTCATTATATTAACAATGGCTGGACCTCTTCTAGACAGACCTCGTATATTAAATTAGCCTTTTTGAATGGAATGTCTTGTGATAGGAATGTCTTGTGTCTTGAACGGAATTGTCTATGATAGGATTCTATTCCATGTGCACTATCTTTACTCTCATATTTGTAGGTGGCTGCTTACTCATAATTTACATAAAATATATTTATGTGACTCTACATACAGTCTGTGATCAAGTTCCAACTTAGGCAAAGCTTAGAAGAATAAGAAAAGTCTATACTCAAACTACTGAGACCTCTTACAAAGATATTTCTTTAAAACACACTGAAATGAAAAGATGCAAGGACAACTTTAAGAAGTAAAGTGAAGTGTCTTTACTTGACCTGTATGTCATTGTTCTGTTAGTGGCAGGATCCTGGCTGCAGTTCTTCATTGGTTTGTTCCAGCAAAATACCTACCCTTTAGCTGTTGTCATTTTATACCTGTATTTGCAAGTCTAACTCTGCAGCTGGTGTCTCTTAATTAATCAAGCAAGTGAATAGTGGTGCTTCAGTTACCTGGATCATACTCTCACTTCTACTCTGTCCTGCTTTTTATCAAATTACAGAACTTAAAGTAGTTCTAAACTATTACTGCTAAATACTCACTTTAAAATATATTGTGTATTGAGAACAAAACTTAAAAAATAAAACTTTTAGTTCAATTAAATACTTTTCTCACTATTTTTATTTAATCTGGTTAATTTTTTTGAGTACCTACTTTATGCAAGACAATAAATGGTGTCGGAAGGGCCTATAAAAGTGTGATAACATAATTCCTCTCTAGCCTCAAAAAAACCTAGAAAGGGATGGATGTGGTTTTCAGTGGTGAATATCATAACTGATGTATGGAAAAGGCACTGCTTTAAAACTATGGCATGCTAATATAGGACAGTAATTCCATATGGTATATAACAAGGTAAGACTTCAAGAAAGAGGTGACATTTAAACTGAACTATAAAGAATAGCAAGGATTTATATTAGTGGTTCTCAGCTGAGGACCATTTTTGTCCCACAGGGGTCATGTGGCAATGTTTGGACACATTTTTTATTTTCACAACTCAGATTGGTTGCTACCAGCATCTAGTAGGTAGAAACTAGGGATGCTGAAAAACAGCTTACAACACACAGGACAGCCCCACTCAACAAAGTGATCTAGTCCAAAATGTCAATAGTGCTACCATTGAGAAGCCCTGATTTACATGTAGTAAAAGCTTGTTAAATATCAGCACAGTGGTAAAGTAGAGAGGGTGTTCAGGAAACAGTCAGTAATTGAGTTAGACCGATAAAGAGATAGTGTAGGTGGGAGAGTAGGTTTGTGACAGATCATAATGTGTATATTCTTTATCTTTAAAACAGAGTTACTTTTTTTGCCTTGGTTATTAATAAATATCGAAGCTGTTTCTCCTGGAACTTCTGCCCATTAATTTTACCATTTATTGGTGGATCTCACCTGCATCAGTTACGACTGTGATTTTCTAACAGTGATTTTCTATTTCTCTTGTTCCTGCTACATTTTTTCATTTGAATTCCTCTGGAAAGAAAAATTTTCCCTGTCTCTCATTTACTTATTTATTTAGTCGTTTATTTCTGTCAGCATGGACTCATAGATATATTTCAGATGTTATCTAATGAGTAAAGTTTTGGAACTTTATTTCTGACAAAAATACCTTAATTCCCTTTGGGGTTTTAGAGGTTGGGGGGACAGTTATTCTGTAAGTTTTTCCTCCTACATAAAATTGTTAACCTTATGTCTTTTTTATGCAGACTGCTTATGGGAGATGAACGTGTAAAGAATGGCCTTAACTTCATGTATGAGGCCCCACCAGGAGCTAAAAAAGGTACTTACCTTATTTCTTTTTTTTTAGTCTTTGATATGTTTGCAACTAAAGTTTAAGAACTGTTATGACAGACATTTTTTTAAAGTGAGTTCATTGGGGTGACACTGGTTACCAAAATTATATAGGTTTTAGGTGCACAATTCTACAGCACATCATCTGTGCACTGTATTGTGTGTTCACCACCCAAGTCAAGTCTCTATCTTTCACCATTTATCTCCCCTACACCCTCCTCCATCTCCTTTCCACCCCTCTTACCCCATCAGTCACCTCACTGTTGTCAGCGTTCATGAGTTCTTTCTCATTTTTTCCCCCTTTTTGCTCTGTCCCTCCAACCCCCCTACCCAGCCCACCCATGCCCTGAGCTTTCAGCCTGCTCTCTATGAGTCTTGTCTCTGTTTTGCTTGTTAGTTCATTTTGTTCATTAGATTCCACTTGGCGAGTGAAATCGTATGGTACTTGTCTGTCTCTGGCTGGCTTATTTCACTTAGCATAATGTTGTCCAGGTCCATCCATGCTGTTTCAAAGGGTAAAATTTCCTTCTTTTTTACAACCAAGTAGTATTCCATTGTGTAAATGTACCACAGCATCTTTATCCATTCATTGACTGATGGACATGTGGGCTACTTCTAAATCTTAGCCATTGTAAATAGTGCTGCAACGAACATAGGGGTGCATATATTCTTTTGAATTAGTGTTTTGAGTTTCTTCAGATAAATTCCCAGAAGTGAAATTGCTGAGTCATAAGGCAGTTCCATTTATAGTTCTTTGAGGTAACTGAACATGACAGACATTTTTTAAGTTGCTCTTTATCTTTTAAAATTGCTACCCTTTTAAAAAAATTGCCATTGTTTTATAAAAAATCACCTTTAAAAGTGCTATAATCACTAGAATAAATACTAAAAATATTTGTTTAACATAGTAATATTTCACAACTTGTCCTTTAGGGAAGAAAAAAATCTCAACATCAACAGAAATGCATTTCTTTTTTATAATTTTCGTATATATTTTTACTCTTTACTGAAAGAACTTGGAAATAGAAGGTATAATATTCACTGTCAATGGATAATGTAAAAGTTTAAAAATTAGGAATTGCACACTTATTGAATATAATTTCTTATTTAATATAGTAACTTATCCTTCAGTGATTTGAATTCTATCTTGTGAAGAAAAAAGTTAAACCAATAAATTCTTACATGTTAAAATTAAATATCATGATATCATAGCATAGTATATGGTAGACATTTATGAAGTTTTTGACTTGATCTTCCTTTTTTCCCCATATTTTTGATATGCAATCAAGAAAACAAAGAGGTAAAGCACTATGTTCTATGTTTGAATTTACTTTCACTAGATTGTAATTTTATGAAAAAACTGAAATACTTTTTAATGAATGTTTTTAGAAAGAAGAAACAGAAGGAGAGACTGAGTACAAATTTGAATGGCAGAAAGGAGCCCCACGAGAAAAGTAAGAACTGGTTTTTCCTTTAAGATAAAATATATGTAATTAATTTTATCTGCTATCCGCCCTGACCATGTGGCTCAGTTGGTGAGAACATCATCTGTAGACCAAAAGGTTGCAGGGTTTGATTCATGGTCAGGGCAGGTGCCTGGGTTGTGGGTTCTATCCCTGTTCGGGGCATGTATGAAAAGAGTTGTTTCTCCTCCTCTTTCTCTCCTACCCTTTCCCTAAGATCAATAAGCATATCTTTGAGTAAAGAGTAAAAAAAATTTTTTTTGTCTGATGTCCTATCTTGTGTTGTCTTTTCATTCACTAAAGAAGGCATCTAGACTCCAGTCAAGATGGAGGCATAGGTAGACAACTCAGCTCCTTACACAACCACAGCAAAAATTACAACTAAACTATAAAACATCTGTCACCCAGAATTGTCAAAAATCAAGCTGCATGGAAATCCAGCAACCAAGGAATTAAAGAAGTCTCATTCATCCAGATGGGTGGAAGGGGCAGAGATGCAGAACGGGTGGTCCCACACCCGTGTGTGGTGGATAAAAATTGGGAGGGATACCTTGGGAATGAGGGATCCCAGCCCTACACCAGACTACCCAGCCCAGGGTTCCAGTGCTAGGAATATAAGTCCCTATAACTTCTGGCTGTAAGAGTCAGTGGGGGGTGGGGTGGCAGAAGAAACTGTGGGATTCTCAGGCATCTATCCTAAGGAGCCCACAGTGGACCTAGGCAGGCTCCCTCAGAGCTCCAGCACCAGGGCAGCAGCTTAAAGGGCATCAAGGACATGTGGGGAGAAACTGAAGTGCCTGCCCTCAGGGCCAGTGGAAAAGCAGAGCGTTACCTACAAAGAAATTCCTGTAAGACTGTCAGCTGGTTTCTCAAAAGAATCCTTGCAGGCAAGAAGGGACTGGCAAGAAGTATTCAAAAGTGATGAAAAGCAAGGACATACATCCAAGATTACTCTATCCAGCAAAGCTATCATTTAGAATGGAAGGGTAGATAAAGTGCTTCTCAGACAAGGTAAAGCTAAAGGAGTTCCTCATCGCCAAGCCATTAGTACATGAAATGTTAAACGGACTTAAGAAAAAGAAGATCAAAACTATGAATATTAAAATGGCAACAAATTCACAACTATTAACAACTGAATCTAAAAAACAAACTAAACAGAGAATCATAGACATAGAGATCATTTGGAGGGTTATCAGTTGGGAGGGGGAGGGAGGAGAATGGGGGGAAGATGAAAGGATTAAGCAGTATTAACTGATAGGTGCAGAATAGATGGAGATGTTAAGAACGGCATAGGAAATGGAGTAGCCAAGGAAGTTCTATGCACGACCCATGGACATGAACTGGGGTGAGGGGGGATTGCCAGAGGAAATGGGGGTTACTGGCTGGTAGGGGGCAAAAGGAAAAATTGGGACAAATGTAATAGCATAATCAATAAAATATATTTTTACAAAAAGGCATCTTGGGCGGACGGACGGGATGGGAGTAGAAAACAGAAAACTGTATAAGAACAACAATTAAAATAAAATTTAATTTAAAAAAAAAACAAAAAGGCATCTAATATGAAAGTATTTTCAATGATTTGTCTTACACAGTTTGCTTGATACAGTATTAATTTTCTTTTTTCTTTTTTTAATTATAATTAAACTGGACACTTAATAACTAAGTGGTATTTAAAAATACTAAATAATTTTTAATTCTATATATTTATTACAGTTACACATTTTGTAATGTACCTAGAGCTATAAAACTATTTTTCAGAATAACTGCTGTTTATTAAGTTATTCTTAATATTGTGTTTGTACATTTTCTCTACTTAATAGATATGCCAAAGATGACATGAACATCCGAGATCAGCCCTTTGGTATTCAGGCAAGTGACACATATTTTACTCTGTAAGAATAATTTTTACTTAATAAGTACTTCTTTATATTGTTGTCCAAAGGGTATTTAAGATGCAGAGGGGCTCTGTGGTTTCTATTTGTATCGGATAATAGGAGGACTAGGGGAGAAAATGTTAAATGTAATAGACACATTGTTGAAAAATAGAAATCAAAGTTTTATAGTAAAGTTTGTAATGAAAATGGTTTCTGCAGTTTTCAAAGAATTTGGAGAATTAGCTCAAGGTCCAGAGAAGATGCAAAATTATTTGTTTTGAACAGGGACAAGCTGTCATCAGAGGGCTATATCCTTGTTACATATAACATTTTTTGGAACACTGCCACACTCATTTACTGATTGTCTTGTGGCTGCCGTCCTGCTACAGTGGCAATTGAATAGTTGCAACAGAGACCTCTGGCTCATAAATATTTGAGCTTAAAATATTTACTACCTAGCCCTTTATGAAAAGTTTGCCAACCCCTGGTTCAAGAAATTGAAATTTCAAAGGAAACTTTTAAATTAGAGAATTTAAGATTAAGCCATAAGATAATTCTTTTTTGGAATTTTACCATTTCTTTTTGGATGACATTATTTTATTGCCATAAAATAAGAGCCAAAAAGAAATAGATAGAATTTAGTTTAGCTTTTAGGCAGAATTCATAGTAAGAGATCTTTGTATTTGTATTAAATTATAAAATGCAGTTATGAAGTCTCTTTCTCTGGAGATCTTTTTAAAATGAGAATAATTTAACGTAAATTCTGTCAAGGAGTGGAGAATTGAACATTGGTTAGACTCTTAGTATTTTAATAACCAAAACCATGTTCACTATTTCTCAGGTTCGAAATGTGAGGTGCATTAAGTGTCACAAGTGGGGTCATGTCAACACAGACCGAGAATGTCCTTTGTTCGGTCTTTCTGGAATCAATGCAAGTTCAGTTCCTACTGATGGCTCAGGTAGGCACTAGACACAATTTATTTGTTTGTTTTAGAGTATATATCAAGGACAAATAAGGAAAGATAAAATAATATTTTTCTTTAATCTCTCAGGGTATTTTGTTTTAGTTGGGTTGGGTTTTTTGGAGTAAGGCACATTCTCTAAATATAGTCAGTGGGAAAATCTGATCATATGTTTTGAATTTGAAAGGCAGTATTTCAGAATTAAATTTAATGTTTCTAGCCAAGGGCCCCTATACAAGCTATATTAAACATAGTTTATCAGGCTACTAACCTGAATATAGCAGGAAGAAATGGTTATTTCTCATTTTTATGTCCTCCTCAATTGTAAAAGTAGGTTGATCTAGAAGCCTCAGAAAGTACCTCTCTTTAGTTCAGAGATAAAATAAAAATTAAGTTTTGAAAGATGTTAACTAGCCCTGGGTGGTATGGCTCAGTGGATTGAGCGCCAGCCTGTGAACCTATAGGTAACCTGTTGGATTCCCAGTCAAGGTACATGCCTGGGTTGCAGGCCAGGTCCCCAGTTGAAGGCAAGTGAGAGGCAACCGCTCCATGTATCTCTTTCACATTGATGTTTCTCTTCCTCTCTTTCTTTCCCCCTTCCCCCTTTCTCTAAAAGTAAATAAATAAAATCTTTTAAAAAAAGAATATGTTAAAAAATAAATAAAAAGATGTTAACTATGTTAAAATTAGTGTTTACTTGAAAATTATTTACCTTCCTGCATATTATTATCTACCTAAGAAAAATTGGTCTAATTTGATTTGCATTATTTGGGTTCTTTTTATAAAAAGATATTAAAACTGAGAATTTTTAAGTTAAATTGCTTAGTGCCTTGTTAGTATATAATTGAGACAGCCACACTAATCCAACTATAACTCATGATAAAGTATAGTAGAAATAACCTGCTTAATCCTGAAATGTTACACAAGTGATTTCACTTTTATCAGCTTCAGCTCTTCATTGTAAAATAAGGATTTGAGCCCTAGCTGGGCATCTCAGTTGGTTACAGCACTGTTCCAATATGCCAAGGTTGTGGGTTCAATCCCCGGTTGGGGCACATACAAGAAAACCAATGAATGCATGGATAGGTGAAACAATAAATCGATGTTTCTCTGTCTACCCTTGCTTTCTCTCTAAAATTAATAAATAAAAAATTTTAAATAGGGATTTGATAGTATAACTCTAGGAGTTTTCAGCATTTTTTAAGCAGCAATTAACCCTTTTTTTCTAATGTTTTTTAAAGATATCTAATATGAAACCCAGTATATAGAATATATAAAAGCAGAGCTGCTCTATTTAAGCAAATGCTTTGGGCATGAACCCAATCCTCAGTTCATCCAAGCCTCTGATGCACCTCTTTATACTCCCTATGTCATCCACTGCCACCTCTGAGCCCAAGGTTCACCCTCAGTCAGCATATGACTTTCAGCCTCTCTTCTGTAGCTAGAGATCCTGCTTCCTTCCAGCAAGCCCAATGCACGCTGTAGGATTCAAGGTGCCAGTTCTCTTATTAGGAGTTTAAAAATTTGATCCATTATCAAGTTTGACACTATTTCTTTAGTGGTGTTATAGATGTCAGAATGGGCACAGGAAGTACACAAATAGAATATTACTTTGAGTTTTTTAAACCCTTATTGCTCTAAAAAAAAATACAAAACCCAGCCACATTTTAAATAAGAGAAGACCTTTGCTCAGTGGTGAGAGAATATTGATTCAGACCTTGGTCTGACAACCTCTGACAAAAAGAACATCCCATGGATGCCACAGTGCAGGTATCTTCAAGCCCACATGCTATGCTCCTTGCTCCCCTGCCCCTACCCAGTTGGTGAAAGAAGGGTGAGAGGCCTCAAAGAAATAAAACCCCAAAGGAAATAGGGGTGGAGTAGGTCATATATGAAGAACCTATTGGCTCAGATATTTCTGACCACTAATTTTGTTCACAGGGATCTGTTGTTATATATGAAAGTTATATTGTTTTCTGGAAGGGGTTGTGTCTTTCTCATCTTTTCCTTCACTCCAGCCTTGTGGTACCCTTTCAATTGCATGACTCCTGTGTTGGCTAGGGGTGGGCAGTGGGTAATTGTCTTTGTTCCTTGGCCTCATCTTTGATCCTACTCTGAGAGAATGAGTAAGATAGACTCCAGACTTAGGCCTTTACTTAGCAATTGATTAGATCTACTTTCTCTTGAGTTTGTATTAGAAAGTCTCCTACAACAACCAAAAAAACTTGTGCTATTTAGTTAACCTGTTTTTGAATTGGCTCTTTTTCAGCTCTCCCTTTATACTTACTAACCTTACAGTAAAACAGTCATTCATTTTGTGCGGTCAGAGTTTTTGGACCCCACTTATGGTGGGGTTTTATTGTATTCTTCAATCGAAGGAACTTTTTCAAAATAAAGTGAATGGAGTAGGAAAATGCTCAAGTTTTTGGCTACTATCAAGTTTTAACACATGTAACCACCCTTGAAAAGTCTACAAATTAGTGACTCTTTCTCGCTGAATAAACTGAGCAGTGGAGGATGAAAAGTATCACCTTTATTGAAATACTATAGTTAATATCCCTAATATATAAAATGTTCTTTTAAGTCAATATGAAAGAGAGCAGAATAGCAAAGGACATAAATATTGGTGGTTTACAAAAGGAGGAATTCAAATAGCCATAAAAGCTATGACAATATTTTCAATTACATTAATAACCAAATAAATGAAAACTAAAGTAATATATTGTCTTTTTGCCCATCAAATTTGATAAAGATTTAAAACAACTATATGTCCAGTGTTAGAGCAGGTGTGGTAAAATTAACATTTTAATCCTCTTGATAAATTGAAGCAGCTCTTCTGAAGAGTCGTTTGATGATATGTATCAAAAGCCTTAAAATTAACATGCATGGTTTTACCTACAAATTCAACTTCTAGGAATTTATAATAAAATGATAAAGCAGATGCTCAAAGGTTTATAGTGATGAAATATTAGAAACAAACCTAAATGTTCATCAGTAAAAGTAAAATAAACTCACTTGTTCAACAATTCTTTATGGAGCAATCACTCTGTGCCAGGTATTTTTCTAGGCTCTAGGAATACAATGTCAAGACAGAAAAGGTCCTTCCTTTCATTGTATTGGCAATGATACAACAAATTTTTTTCGGAAATCCTAGAAAGAATTTTTTTTTAAGATTTTATTTATTTATTTTTAGAGAGGGGAAGGGAGGGAGAAAGAGAGGGAAAGAAACATCAATGTGGGGGGAATTCAGACAACTGTAATTGAACAATAAAATAATTTAAAAAAAAGAAACATTGATGTGGGAGAGAAGCATCTATCCATTGACTTTCATACACACCCCAACCAGAGACCAAGCCCACAACCCAGGCGTGTGCCCTGACCAGGAATCAAACTGGTGACTTTCCACTTTGTGGGACAGCGCCCAACCAACTTAGCCATACCACTCAGGGCACACAAAATAAATTGATAAATAAGAAAGCAGTAGGTATTAATAAGTTCTATGATAAAATGAAATTGGATACTGTGATAACAACTAAATGGGGAGTACTTTTTAAAATTTTTTATTTATTTTTAGAAAGAGGGGAAAAGAGGGAGGGAGAAACAGGAGAGAAACATCAATCAGTTGTCTTTTCCACATGTCCCAACCAGGTACCCAACCTGCAACCCAGGCATGTTCCCTGACAAGGATTCTAACTGGTGACCTTTTGCTTTATGGGATGACGCCCAAGCAACTAAGCCATACTTGTCAGAGCAATGGGGAGTAACTTTTGATTAAGTGGTCAGGAAGGCCTTCTCAGAGTAAATGATGTTAAACTGAGATCTCTAAATGACAGGGAAAATGCATCTATGCAAGATCTGAGAGAAGAGCATGTGACATCTCAGGCAGAAAGAACAGCCTGCCACACAGAGGGAAACATAAATTCAGAGAAGCAGTATACTTAGTGGCTAAGAGCAGACTGTGAAGCAATGGAGGTAGTAAATGCCTGATCTGGAACCCCTGCTCTGCTGCTTAGTAGCCATGTAACTTTAAACAAACTGCCTAACCACTCCGTGAGGTATAAATGTGAGAGCAAATACTGGAAAATATCTGAGAATATCTCAAAGCACTAAACTCTATGATAAAATTATGAAAAAAGCAAATAAGTAACTTTCACCATTGCCGATACCACATAAGATGATGTACCATACATTTCTGATGTACCATCACAGCTGAGAGCCATCAGCTTCGCTGTATGTAGGAACAGTGGAAGATATGGGAAATAGTACTTTTATTTATTTGTTCTTTTGTTTATATTTTATTAATATTACAGTCATGAACTTATCCTAAAAGAATAATCATGGATATGTCTAAAGATTTTATGCAAAGTATGAGTCTAATAGTAAAAGAAAGAACCTAATAAAAGGATATTAGGTAAAAATTACAAGATGTTAACAAAGGAATACTACTATGCAGCCATTAAAAATTATATGAAGACTGCTTAACGGTATGGATGTTTTATCTAACATTTGGTCAAATAAAAAAAGCAGATTTTAAAACAAAGTAGTTATCCATTGGAGTTTCTTTTTTTATCTTTAGGTAAAAATATAGATATACTTTTAGAAAAATGCCTGGAAGATGATTTCCCAAAATGTTAGCAGCAGTTGTACATTTATAATTTTAAGTGAATATTATTTTAGAAGAATTAAAAATTATACATAGAAATAAATTATTTTAAATTGTATTGCTCAATTAATACCTTTAAAGTTTGACCTGAATATAATAGAGCCACTTGACTAACTCTAACAGAAACTCTTAAAGGTTTCTCAAAACAAAACAAAAACTCTACTATATCAAATAGGAAAGCAAATAATAATGATGTTGTGTTCTGAGTTTACAGTGAAAAACAAACTCCCAATTTTCTAATCCACTTGCTGATTCAAGCTAAAAAAAAAATCTTTTCTTTTAAAAAAAATCACCTATTGAATAATATCTCACCGGTGAGCAGAGATTATTTATGCAATAAGGCAGTCTCAGTGGACGCAGTTATCATGGGATAATCACACCCCTGGGGTGTGCAGCCTTCTGCCTGTGATCTCCCAGGAGTGTAATTATTTCATGATAACCATACCCCCTGGTGTCGCATTATTTCTATTATGAAATTCTTAGTTTAGTGTATAAAGTAACGTACTTTGATCACTGAAAACTACAAGGTGCTGTTAAAATGTTCCAGCTGTGAGGTTTACAGAGACCAGCTCTAAGATTTACTTCTCCTTTGCATAGTAAAATTAGGCAATCAAAATGCTTCTTTTGGCTAAGCTGGTTTAGAATCTCTTCTGTTGATAAGATCATCTTAACTTTGTAAGTTTTCATCCATTCTAGATGCATCCAAATTATATGCAAAACTTGCAAGCTTCAGTGGTGACTGAATTTTTATGAAATATTTTTATAACATAATTAAGGGACCCGCCCAACTGGCTTTTATCTATGTCCCTTATCATAGACTGTTACCATTGTCATTCATGTTTTTAATGTATATCAAAGTTAAACATTTTAAAATTTGCAATGGGGTTTTCAACAAAGCAAGTGGGTTTCTTTGGGCAGGGGTTGTTTGTATTTCTGCTTTCTTCATAAATTTCATAGTTACATATATTTGTATGCCTCTACTTAATCTTTCTGTTTTAATCTTGTGTTTCTTCTTAGTACTTTTTTTTACAACAGTTTTAGGTTCACAGTAATATTGAGAGGAAAGTACAGAGATTTCCTGTATACCCTCTACCCCCACAAGTGGTAGCCTCCCTCATTATCAACATCCCCTATAAGAATGGTATCTTTGTTACAGTTGATCAACCTACATTGACACATTATTGTCACACATAGTGCATAGTCTACCGTAGGGCTCACTCTTCGTGTTGTGCATTCTATGGGTTTGGACAAATGTATGATGACATGTATCCACCATTATAGTACCGTACGGAGTGGTTTCACTGCCCTAAAAATCCTCTGTGCTCTGCCTGTCTGTCCTTCTCTCCCCTCCAACAATTGATCTTTTTCCTGTCTCCATTGTCTTTGGAGTTTTTTCTTTTCCTGAAGATCATATAGTTGGAATCATACAGTATATGGCCTTTTCACATTGGCGTCTTTCACTTAGCTATATGCATTTACGTTTCCTCCATGTTTTTCATGGCTTCATAACTCATTTCTTCTCAGTGCTGAATTTCATTGTCTGGATGTATGACAGTTTATTGATCCGTTCACCTACTGAAGAGCATCTTAGTTACTACGGTACTTTCAAGTTTTGGCAATTATAAATAAAACTGCTAATGCAGGTTTTCATGTGGTCATAAGTTTTCAGCTCCTTTAGGTCAGTACCAATGAGTGTGATTGCTGGATTGTGTGGTAAAAGTATGGCTAGTTTTATAAGAAATTTCAAACTGTCTTCCAAAATGGCTATATCATTTTGCATGCCACTGGCAATGAATGAGAGTTCCCATTTTGCGTTGTCAATGTTATGAATGTTGGCTATTCTAATAGATCTATAGTGGTATCCCATTTTGCATTTCCTTAATGACATGATGAAGAGCTTTTTTTTTTTAAATTTATTTTCCCATTACCATTTATCCCCCGTACCCTCTTCCACCTCCACCCACCCCCTTCCCTACTGCAGTCAGTTGTTGTCAGTGTCCATGAGTTCTTTCTCTTTTTTTCTTTTTTGTTCAGTCCCTCCATTCCCCCTAACCTGCACCCCCTCAGCTGTCAGCCTGCTCTCTATGAGCGTGTCTCTATTATTTTTAGAGAGAGAGGAAGGGAGGGAGAAAGAGAGGGACAGGAACATCGATGTGTGAGAGAAACATCAATCCATTGCCTCTTCCATGTGCTCCAACCTGGGACAAGGCCCACAACCCAGGCATGTGCCCTGACCGGGAGTTGAACCAGTAACCCTTTGCCTTGCAGAACGATACCCAACCCACTGAGCCACACCCATCAAGGCAAATCTGTCTCTATTTTGATTGTTTGTTCAGTTCGTTCATTATATACATTTGAGTGAAATCATATGGTAATTGTCTTTGTCTGACTGGCTTATTTCACTTAGCATAATGTTCCCCAGTTCAGTCCATGCTGTTGTAAAGGGTAAAAGTTTCTTCTTTTTTACAGTCAAGTAGTATGCCATTGACAGCTCATCTTTTCATATGCTTATTTGCCATCTGTATATCTTCTTAGTGAGGTGTCTATTAAGGCTGTTAGATCATTTTTCTTGAGCAAGTGTTTTTAAAACAGCTTTATTGAGTTATAATTTATACACCCAACAGTTCACCTATTTAAAGTGTACAATTCAGTGGCTTTGAATTCAGTGACTTTTAGTTTGTATGTTCACAGAATTGTACATTCATCACCTCAGTTTTAGAACATTTTCATTAACTCCAATAGGAAACTTCACACTCCCTAGTCTCCCTATAAAATGCCCCTATTGGGACATTTTATATAAAAGGAATCATACAGTATGTAGTAAAGAAAGATGTTTTAATATCTCTTTCTTTACCTTTAAGTTTTACATTTTAACACAATGAAATTGCATTGCTTCTTCCCCCCTGACCCACACCCAAAATACGTACTTTCCAGCATCCTCTTTCTCCCCATGGAATCTGGACATTGATGTGCAAAAATATGCACAGAGAATTTATTGTTAACCAGGGAACCTCATTCAAGCTGTCCAGAGTTTTTATTAGGGTTTAATTATATAGGCATGAATGATGGAGTCATTGGCCATGTGGTTGAACCCAACCTCTAGTCCCTGTGCCTTTCCTGGAGGTCAGACTGATAATCATGTGGCTCAGAGACCCAGGCCTCTAGAATCACATGGTAGGTCTTTCTGGTCCTCGGGATGGCCGGTCCCATCCCGAGTTATCCCCTTAATATAACCTATCTAAGGGCTCACCATGAGTCACCTTGTTAATATAAACTATTAGATTCCACCATGAATAACAAAGATACTCCTGTCACTCAGATAATTTTGAGGATTTAGAGGCTCATCATTCCCAGAGACTGGGGACATAGGCCTGCCAAATTTTTTACTACACAGCAGTTATATTTTCATTTTCACTTAGTTTAAATATTTTTAAATTTCTCTTGAGACTTCTTCAATCCATGTTATTTAGAAGTATGTTGTTTCATCTCCAAATATTTTAGGATTGTTCTGGCTCTCTTTCTGTTATTGATTTCTAGTTTAATTACATTATGGTCTGAGACCATTCTTTGCATGGTTTCTCTTCTTTTACATTTGTTAAAGTGCATTATATGGCCCAGAATGTTGTCTATCTTGGTGAAAATGAATTTGAGAAGAAAGTGTATTATGCTGTTGTTGGATGAAGTACCTTATAACTGTCAGGTAGATCCAGTTGATGGATGGTGCTGTTCAGTTTAACTGTATCCTGTCTATTTTCTGCCTGCTGGATCTGTCCATTTCTGTTAGAGGGGCATTGAAGTCTCAGCCATAATAGTGTATTTGTCTATTTCTAAAAACATTTCTATCAGTTTTTGCTTCACATATTTTGTTAGGCGCTTAGACATATGAGATTGTTGTGTCTTCCTGGAGAATGAATCTCTTTTCATTATGTAATTGGCTCTCTTTAATTCCTCATAAAATTTCCTTGATCTGAGATCTGCCTTGGCTGAAATTAATATAGATCCTCCAGCTTTGTTTAATTACTGTTAGCGTGGTATCTCTTTCTCCATCCTTTACTTCTCCTTTATCTGTCTTCATATTTAAAGTGGGTTTCTTATATACAACATGCAGTTGGATCTTTTTTAAAATGTATTATTGATATAATTGGATTAAGATCTACCATATTTATAATTGTTTTTTATTTGTTGCCTTCATTCTTTGCTTTTGTCTTCCACTCTTCTGCTTTCTCTGTTTTTAGTTGAGCATTTTATATGATTACATTTTCTTTTTTCTCTTAGCATATCAGTTACACCTATTTTTTAAAATATATTTTATTGGTTATGCCATTACAGTTGTCCCATTTTCCCCCCTTCATTCCCCTCCACCCTGCACACCCCCTCCCACCCACATTCCCCCCTTTGGTTCATGTCCATGTGTCATAAGTTCTTTAGCTTCTACATTTCC